>JAAMXV010000419.1:0-243275 GCA_019693495.1 Axilococcus clingmanii
GTTCTTACAAGAAGACAGGGCAAACAGTATCTTTTAAAATTAAACATGCGCCTTCAAAGCATCAAATTATATTTTAGGGGGGTGAGGTTGAAAGATCAGCTAGTATATAAAATTAGCCTCTCCTATAAAGGTCGGAAAATGTGGCTCTTTTGGATAGATTGCCACAACACAATAACAAACACAAAAGCCAGCGTAAAAGGGGGGGGTCATTTTTTCATATAAACCAAACCTTTAATACTTCAATAAAATGAAATACAGAGAAGTGTCAGTCCCATACACAAAAAAGGGTGGTGGTTAAAAAGCAAGCTGCAAAGTCTGTGGTGGGGAATGTGCGACACCCCCATTGTACAACAGGCTATCAAGGCACGAGTGTGCATAGACGTTTGCCTTTTGTCAATACTCATGACAAAGAAAAAACAGCCTTGGGAACGCAAAGGTGTGTAACAGAATAAGCAGGTCATTCATCTTCAGCTTGAGCAGCCAAAGAAAGCAGCATGCCCAGGAGGCCTTCAGGATCTGGAGAGGCTTCCATGGCCATCCTCGAGTCTCGTTTCATTCTCTTTGAGGTAGGGGTGTAATCATCATCATCTTCTTCTGACCAGTAATCACTTTCATGATGGTGTTGGTGAGGACAGTGGCTACTACGATGAGCACGATAATGCCCATGTCCCAAAATTCCGCCTCCGGATGTCATACCGTCACGGCGCTTGAACCCTTTGTGCCCCGAACAGAACCCTTGGTGGCCAGCTTGCTTGGTGCACCCACCTGTTCTCTGACACACCATACCAGAGGAGACCATCTCTCTATGCATCAATATCCTTTTCTGCTTTGCAGCTGCATGCCTGTCAGGTTGCAGTAACAAGGGTAGATCATGGAAAGAAAGGGAGGAATCAGCCTGGGAAGGAGTCCTCACATGGAAGGAGCCTTGTTTGGTGGGGTGGGTATCTGGTGCCATCCGAACCTCCACACGTGGGGGACTCATGCCGGTCAAACGGTACACTACTAGCACATCCCCTTCCTCTGCATTCCTATGTTGCAGGAACGCTCCAAGGTCCTCTAACAGGTATCCACGCCGTCCACTGACAGCAGTCCAAGCCCTCAGGGTCGGAAACTGCCACCCGCTTGACTCATCCACAGCCGCCAGCGTGAGCTCATTCACCGATCGGCACTCTGCTATGATGTCCTCGACATCTGACGCTGGCATGACGACTCTTTTCGATGTCAAGTCGTAAGATGTCAGTTCTTTACACAAACTTGCTCCTGCAGGGATGTGTGCAAGTGGAAACAGGCCCTCTGGGAGTCCTACAGATGAGAATGAGGTGCCCTCACATCCTGGGGCCACCACCTCTCTGGGCGACACCATGAATGGAGCGACATCCTCGCTACTCTCGTCCGATCCTTGGTGTTGTGTGAGACTCAGCTTTGCTGCTGGTCTAGAAAGGGCACGCTTGGACTTGGAGCTGTTGCGAGCATGAAAAGACCCCCCTGGCAGCATGGCCTTCGGGCCAGAGCAAAATCCAGGGTGACCAGCAGGTTTGGTGCAATGACCAGAACGCATGCAGCGAGCTGAAGCACCAAGCACCAGTGGAATCCCACTGTGAGATCCAGGAGGTGGCATCACACTCACCACTGACCCATACTTGGGAGATTGGGTTGCCAGCCGGACTTCTGCGCTGTTCGTCTCCACAAGTAGTTCACCTTCCTCATCAGAGCAGATGCCCACAACATCGCCCACGCTGGCTCCGACTGATCTGAGGTACTCTCCAGCACCCTCCAATACAAAGACGCGCCTGTGCTCTGTTCCGTTGGCCCATGACTTTATGACAAACTCATGCCTTGTGCCAGTGAGCGGGCACCGCACTGCCAGCGAGTAATGGCGGTATGCCGTCACGTATGGCAGGTTCGTTTCCACGGCTACCCTTGGAAGAATAATTCTGCCACTACTAGCATCACTATTGGTGAGGCATTTGGCAACAAGAACTGAATGGCGACGAGCTGTGTGTGTGGATGATGGAATATCTACTGCGGATAGGGTATCTGTGTGAGATCCCTCCGCTGATGCAGGAGTTTTGGCTCTAGCACTGTCTGAGGTGCATCCAGTCTCCTTTTTGGCGCTGAAAACATCCTTGGCATTCTTGAGAGCCACTTTCACTCGCAAAGGAGTCCTTGTAGGCCTTGGTACCCCAACATTGGCAGCAGTTGGCGGTAAAGCGGTGTTGCTGATGGCCTCTGATGTCCTGGCAGATAAACTCTCGTTCGGCGCCCCAGAATGCTCCTGTTCCACATAATCATCTTCATGTTTAGCGAATCCGTCCATAAGGGGAGTTTCTATACAACATTTCCCGTCCCGCTCATTATCACTACTATGTGCAAGATTCAAAAAACAACCGTGTTTGGGTAGTTTACCACATGCATTTATTGTGTGATCAGCAGGAAGAGCTACTGTGGTCATTCTAGTTCAACGCCTGCATTGTATATGGGCTCAGTGTTAGACTTCAAACTCTTGCTGATCATCAGGATCTGCCACCAACTGAACCAGTCCACGATATCGTGTCGATATTTACTATATCTAAAAGGTTCAGTTGATTCAAACACACAGTTTTGAGTGGACAAGGCTCCGCATTAAAAGTGAATTCGAAGCTGGTAGCCTTTTCAAATGCCCTTGGACCTCACCTTGAAGACCAAAATAGCTCAGAAATTCTTAAACTTGGGGACACTAAGCAAACAATGTAAGCTTTGCAGCCCCGATAGACTACAGATTGACTTTCACAGGCAGTTGAACCTGCACACGCTGGATAGTATCTATCTCCTCTCAGAAGGGATCAGGCATCCGGGAGGATGGGACCAGAAGCGTGTTGAGTCAGCACCTCTGCAAAGGTCCACTTTCCCTGGATGATGTGGCAAGGACACTTTTCGAACAACAAAGTAAATTACAATGTCTATAAGGAAGATTAGACAGTTCAACAACACATTTTATTACCTCCAGCTTTTCTGACAAAAATAGGCAAGCTGGTAGTTCAGATCATCAAATGGGTACGGGTTTTCCCTCTCACAAAGGATGGTCGCATATAAAGGATGAGAATGATCCAACTATGTACTCATGCAGATGCAGCAGCTACAGTGGCTCCTTCTCTTTTCATATCAACAACAGGATTGGCTTCCGGACTGTTTGCCTCACTAGGAGGAACCAGTTGCCAGAACTTGGCCTTGGCATTCGCCCAGTCTGCGAGAAGAGCACCGCCCCGTGCGCTCCCAGTGAGCTCCACATGTGCCTCGATTAAACCCTTCAACTGCTGTTCACCCGCCTTTGTTTGTAATCTTTGGATAGTGACTATTTCAGTATTCACTTTGTCGGGAAAATCGCCTTCCTCGTCATAAAAGTATCCTAACCCACCAGTCATGCCGGCAGCAACATTGCGACCCACAGGTCCCAGGGAAATCACACAGCCACCAGTCATATATTCACAGCAATGATCTCCAGTGCCCTCTACAACCGTGTCTGCTCTACTGTTACGGACCGCAAATCGTTCCCCTGCTCTGCCAAGGACAAAAAGGCGTCCGCCGGTGGCACCATACAAGCAAGTATTCCCGACAATGGACGCATCAGTTGGATTGAATGGGGAGTCTGGCGGTGGAACGATAATGACGTCGCCCCCAGCCATTCCTTTACCAACATAATCATTTGCCTCACCAGTAAGCTTTACCACCATACCGCTCACTAAGAAACACGCAAATGACTGTCCGGCAGAACCCTGGAGGTCCAGTTCCACGCAGCCGGCAAAGCCGTTGTCTCCGTGGAGCTTGGCAATAGCACCACCTACTCTACCCAGGGCTGAACGATCGACATTAATAATCTCAAAACTCTTCTTCACCATACCTTCTGTTTTGATGGCATTTTGTACATCTGAATCGGCTAAAATACGATCATCCAGTTGAGGGCCATTATCGTGAGTCTCTTGTTGCAGACGCTTGGAGGATAGCCCTGCCAAAGCACCTGTGGTCAAAAAAGAGAGATCCAAGCCAGTAGTCTTAGCCAAAGAGATATTTCTTTGGCGCAAGTAATCGGCCCTGCCAATGAGCTCATCCATAGATCGCAGTCCAAGGGAAGCCAACCCGCCTCTGACCTCCTCTGCAATGTAGTGGAAGTAGTTTACCAAATCTTCTGGGGTGCCGGGGAAACGTGCTCTGAGCTCTTCTCGCTGAGAAGCCACGCCCACTGGGCAATTATTCGTATGACACACGCGCGCCATGATGCAACCAGTTGCAATCATTGCGACGGTTCCAAACCCATACTCATCCCCACCCAATGCCGCAGTCACAAGAACGTCACGGCCTGTCCTCATCCCGCCATCGGCACGAAGGATCACTCTCTCTCGGAGACCATTGGCAGTCAGAGTCTGATGAGTTTCTGCCAACCCCATTTCAACTGGCCCACCAGCATGTTTGATAGAGGAGACTGGGGAGGCTCCTGTTCCTCCGTCGTGTCCACTAATTTGGATGACATCAGCATTGGCCTTGGCGACCCCCGACGCCACCGTGCCAATGCCTGCCTGAGCCACCAACTTGACCGAGACCTTGGCTGCTTTATTGACCTGGTGCAAGTCATAAATGAGCTGGGCTAAGTCTTCAATAGAATAGATGTCATGATGTGGCGGTGGAGAAATGAGTGGGACCCCAGGCTTGGAGCGGCGCATGCCTGCAATGTACGGCGAGACCTTCTTGCCGGGTAGCTGGCCACCCTCCCCTGGCTTGGCGCCCTGAGCAATTTTAATCTCAAGCTGCTCGGCATTCACCAAGAATTCAGGAGTGACACCAAAACGGCCAGAAGCAACCTGCTTGATACGAGACGTGGCTATGTCTCCGTTCTTCAGGCCCTTGAGGTGAGGGAGAGTGGCACTGCGTCCTTCGCTATCCACATCAGCCAGCCTTTCCCAACGCACTGGATCTTCACCCCCTTCACCACTATTGGACTTGCCTCCAATTCTGTTCACTGCAATGGCAATGGTCTCATGCGTTTCCCGAGAAATTGCTCCCAAACTCATACCACCAGTGCAAAAGCGCTCCATAATCTTGGCAGCAGGTTCTACTTCATCGATAGATATAGCTGTTTTGCCTGTGTGGAGCTCCAAGACATCTCGCAACACATGAACGGGTGCTTTCTCAAAGTGCTGAAGGTACGCATTGAAGGCATCCTTCCCAGCACCACCTTGACCACCCAACCCTATTGCCTTGTGCAAGAGCTTTGACATGGCTTGGTTATTGGCATGATACTCACCCTTTGGCCTGCTTTGTATGAACCCATAATCCTCCAATTTGGTCATGGTCTTCTCTGGGAAACCCTTGCTCCAAAAGCTCTCACTCTCTGCTTGGATGTCATCAAGGGACATGCCCCCGATACGAGAGACACTGCCTTTGAAAGCAGTCTCGATCACCTCCTTGCCGAGGCCGTATGCTTCAAAGATTTGGGCTCCTTGGTAGCAGGACAGCAGAGAGATCCCCATCTTAGAGAGAATTTTCAAAAGCCCCTTCTCCAGGGCCTTTTTGTAGTTCTTGGTTGCTTGTTCAGCGCTGACATCAGCAACCTTACCGCCTTGGATGAGGGCTTGGGTCCTTGGTGATGCTCGCCACTGCCTACAGCTCTCAAAGCCAAGGTAAGGACAGACTGCATGCGCTCCATAGCCCACCAGCATAGCGATGTGATGAGTGCTGAAACACTGTGCTGTCTCGACAATGACAGAGGTGTCGGTACGAATACCGGCCTTGATCAGATGGTGATGCACAGCACCCATTGCAAGAAGAGGGGGAATAGCTGGTGAGTCTGCTGAGATAGTGCCCTGCTTATCTGAAAGAATGACATTGTCGCAGCCAGATCGAACAGCCTTCTCAATGTGCTCACACAGGGCTTGAAGAGCCATTTTCATTGCGCTCGGACCAGTCTTGTAATGCAGAGAGAATGTCTGGCTGCGAAGCGCGGAGTCCCCTGCAATCGCCTGCAGTTCGCTCTCCAAGAGTACCGGCGACTTGAGGATGATCTGGTTGTAACTCCCTGCACCTGGCTCCAACAGGTTTCCACGCATTCCCAACCTCATCTCCAAGCTCATGACGAGACCTTCACGAAGTGGATCAATTGGAGGGTTGGTGACCTGAGCAAATCTTTGCTTGAAATAATCATAAAGCATGTGAGGGGAAGCAGCCAACACTGGCAGTGGAACATCGTCGCCCATGCAATATGTTGGCTCTGCACCAGTCTGGGCCATGCTCTCAATGACCATTTGAGTGTCTTCGAGACCGTATCCCACCGCAGATTGAAGGCGAAGGCAGTCAGCAGCGTCCATTTGACAGTCGGATATGATCTGGCTGGCATTAAGCTCCTCAAGATGGCGAGCGCATTCAGACAACCAAGACTTATAAGGCGCTCTCGATGCCACATCCTTTGCAATCTCGGTATTCTCTTTGAAAGTCCCAGCTGATAAGTCGGCACACACCATCTGCCCTGGTCCAAGACGCCCTTTGGCGACAATATTCTTGGCGTTGCTCAACACATCACCAAGAACGCCAACTTCAGAGGCCACGTAGATCATGTCGTCGGTTGTCCTCCAGAAGCGAGCGGGTCGAAGACCATTCCTGTCTAAACGTGCCCCTACTTTTCTGCCGTCAGAGAAAACGAGCAGCGCTGGTCCATCCCAACCCTCTTGAAGACCTTCAAAATACTCATAGAAATCAACTACCTCTGGGTAGTTCTTAACCAAATCTGGGTGATTGCGGTACGCTTCCGGCACCAGAACCATCAGTGCTTCCTGCGGATCAGTTCCGGTGCGCACCATCAACTCGGCCACATGGTCAAGGTTGGCGGAGTCTGACTCTGAAGCATTGCAGAGGGGAAGGAAGTCGCTCTCCCGTCCATTCCAGATCTCATTCTGAAGACCTGCTTGGCGAGACGCGACCCAATTAAGGTTACCTTGAAGAGTGTTGATTTCACCGTTGTGGCCAAGCACACGGAATGGCTGAGCGAGGGGCCACCTTGGATTGGTGTTGGTAGAAAATCGGCGATGGTAGATGGCAAATGGCGTCACATACCGACCATCCTTCAGATCTTCATAAAACAGACCCACCGCGCTGCTGTTCAACATGCCTTTATACACGATTGTTCGATTGGACAGTGTGCATGCATAGAAATCAGTTCCAGCATCCCCCATATTGGCAGCAGTCTTCTCCTTCTCTATTAACTTTCTGAAAATGAAGAGCTCACGCTCAAGCTCATCTCCGCTGAGACCCTTATTGGACTTGATAAAGAGCTGACGGAAGCGTGGCATGGTCCCCTTGGCAACTGGACCAACAACCTCGACATTGATTGGAACATCACGCCATGCGAGCACAGTAAAACCTTCTGCCATGGCAACCTTGTCAACAATGGCACGGCATTGCTTCTCGAGGCTGTCATCGTTTGGCATAAACATCTGACCGACGCCACAGTCCGTCTCCGAAAGATCAGAAACTTCAGATTTAAATAGTTCCCATGGGATCTTAGTCATGATACCAGCCCCATCACCTGAGATGTCATCTGAAGAGCAAGCACCACGGTGTTCCATACAGCCCAACGCGGTGAGAGCCTGAGTGAGGGGACGGATACGTCAGCAGTGAGCGACCAAGGAAAAGTGTGCCTTATTGTGTGCAACCTACCTGTTCGACAATGTCGTGCTTATGATCATTCTTGAGACTGGCAATGAATCCCACCTACAAGTTTAGAGAGTACATAGGTTAGAAATACGAAAATCAGGAATAGTAGTAGGAGTCATCCATGGTCGTTGTTACAACGACTACAGTGCAACTTACTCCGCAAGCATCGAGTTCTTTGAGCATTTCTTCCATGTCAGCGACTTCAGGTACCAGAGGTCGCGCTTGGAGCTGTTCAAGCTCAGTTGTGGATTGTGACAACCCCGCAACTTGGACACCCGCAGTCTCTCCACCCGAGGCCACATTGCTGCCAATACCATGGGATGCATTCAGAGCCTGTCAAGACATCAAAGGTTAGCTGTTTTGATTGACTTAAGAAGCAATATAGTTGCCCATGTACGAGTCCAATCAGTGCCTGTGGTAGACTTGGTAGAAACTCTCACCTTTGATGCTGCTTTTCTATTGCGTGAAGCACGTTGGTTAGTGATGCGTTGTCCAGGGCGAGCCAAAGTGCGACCTGAGTCGATGACGGCCAGTGTTGCCCTAGATGCAACACCTCTGGTTTCCATTGACTTCAGCCGCTGTGGTAATCTCAGACAACACTTCAAATTCCTCTAAAATTAAATTACAAATTGCAATCCGACAATGCGTCTCTCGAAAATCCAACATTACTTATTTCTACCACAACCACTATTTAGGAGAGGATGCAAGGATGCACACTACTCAACGCACCAATCTATGGGAAGCAGTCCTTCTGTCTCCAATATAGCATTGGTTTTTGAAAAGTGCCTGCACCCAAAAAAGCCCCTTGATGCCGATAATCCAGAAGGATGTGCAGCCATCAATATATGGTGCTTAGACCTGTTCTCAATAGACTTGCCCCTCTCTTGCGCGAACCGACCCCATAAGAGAAAAACCAGTCCAGATCGCTCCTTAGATAAATGTCTAACAACTTCATCAGTAAATTTCTCCCATCCACGCTTGCTATGACTAGCAGCTTCATGAGCACGAACTGTTAAAACAGCATTGAGCAAGAGCACACCTTGAAGAGCCCACTTCTCTAGGTTGCCATGTTTGGCTGGGGGACAACCGATATCCTCTTTCATTTCTTTGTATATGTTGCGCAGACTAGACGGTAATTGAACTCCAGGTGGAACAGAGAAACTAAGGCCCATAGCCTGCCCAAAATTATGATAAGGATCCTACAGTAATGTTGGGATTCTTCCAGCTTCAGCACTTAGAACAAAGAAATCTCAAAGCAGGTCTGTCTGTAGAGTAGATTTAAAGGCTCTTACCTGTCCCAAGATTACTACCTTAACCTTTTCAAGTGGGCAAGAGTTGAGTGCCCTGAATATAGCATCCTTTGGCGGAAATACAGGTGCTTTACCAGACCACTCTGATTCTATAAAGCTTTGAAGATCCTTCTTAAAGTAGGGCGCAGTGAGTTGATCTTGGAGGAGACTACTCCATGAAGGTTCGACGAGCAAATCTGCCAGCTCAGGGAGCGTGCCATGTGTTTCGCACTGCAAAATGATCTGCTTGCACAGAGCTTGATTTTTATTAGCACGGGTTCTGCTGTCTTGAAGCTCTTGTGACTGTTTCTGGTGGACGTCGGTATCGCCACCCTTGCTTGCTTCTTGAACAGCAGTTGCAGTTTTGATCCTTTTTGTGGATGGCTGACTCGTTACGAAGAATGATTCTATTCGTTTTTGGGTGGATCCCATCGTTTGCCTAGTTTTTCTCAGTAAATTATGCCTGATGACAAATCTGATCATGAAGAATTCCAAAGTTTGACCTCTATTCTATTACGGCAAGGAATGAAAAACAAGCAGTCTAGGCAGCTAGCATACTTTCCTTTTTAACCGGGGAGATGTAAACCGGGCAATTCCCTCTCTGTCTTTCTGAAGCTTGAAAATCTCCTAAGGAAAATCTTCTGTTTCTCAGCACTTCTGCACTAAACCCAAAGGTTCACGCGGACCTAGTTTTATGTCACAGATAATATTTGTAGAAAACAGGTATTTCCCTTGGAAGTAGGGGTATCTCTTTACAGGGCATCACCATTTATAAGTGTGTATGATTTGCATAAGTCCAAGTCAAAACAGACCTCCGACATCTTTATCCAGTACTCCAAAAGTCCGGCAAGCACCAGATAGACTTTCTTCAAGGTTGACACCCATGAGTTTGCAAGGTGTGTTCGCCCCTATGACAATCCTTTTTCGTTTGTTGACTGACATGGTCGCCATGGTCTGCTTTGGGTGCAGGGAATGGCACTTCGCAAGCGTCCGATGTCAAGGAGCAGGTCGTATTTCTTGCAGATGGTGCCCTGGTTAGGCCTACAAAGCTCAGCTCTGTTGTAACCGATGCTGTCCGTAGGTGGTATCTAGAAACGGAAAGGGACGCGTCAAGAGGCGATGTTAAGGCACAGGCATTATTAGGTCAGATGTTAGTAGAGGGCTATGGCTGTGAGCCAGATCCTACAAAGGGGAGGGAGTGGTCAGAAAGGGCGAGGAGACGAGGATATCGCATGCAGGGTGTGTACTGCGAAATATAAAATACATTTATGATCTTATCTATTCTTATAGTTTAAAAGATAATACTGTGTCCATAAAAACCTTGATCAATTCCTGATGTATCTGCGTGTTTTGATCGGGCCTCACTGAATGAGCTGGTGATAGTAGCTTGCTGTACTACTTGTGAGGAGGAGAGGTACGGTCCGATGACTCTTTGAAGGGATGGAATGTCCATCACTATGATAAGGCTGCAATACCAAAAGTTTGCATATTTAATGTACATTACAATTATATTAGGACAAGTAGTCCACCTATATGTCTGCTCAAGCGCAGTCGCCACAGGAGGCATCGGATGTAATACTCCAAACTTCCTGCCAAAGTCACGCACATAGAATTGCAATGTACTACAATGACGAAGCATGTAGAAGTCGCATATTCCCTTCAAATTTCGGTACATCGGTAAGAATTCTGCTCATCAAGTGTCAGGTTGTTTCGACTCTCACATACACTTCTGAATACAGTGTGAGGAGCTTGGACCTTGCAATTCGTGTAGAGGCCCATGCCTTGTCCTCATTAAAAACGTGACAGCCTTGCCGGAAGAATTCAACGCATGGCTCTCAGGAGAACCACCACTTAGATATGCAATTGTGAGGTCATACTGGTTGGGTCCGTCCCAACTAGCAAAAATGGCATCAACTGACGATGATTTGATAGAGCAGCTGACTGAATATGGATTTCCTTCCGATGAAGAGGCCGTAATACGCCTTCAATTTTATCCAAGAAAGCTTGAAGCATCTCTTCTGAGTAAATTACCTTCGCATGTCAACCTGCATCCAGTAGTATTCACCGACGTGCTATACGTCGTCCAAATGCCGTCGCCACCTGTGTACAGGTGGTGGTATGCTCCTGCAAGTACACTTTTCCAGAATCCATTTGATAAAGGTTCTCGCCAAGCATTTTGTACAACAGATGCAGTGAGCCGGGCTGCTGGAAAAATTTGGGAATGCATCATTGCAGCAGGCTTGTCGCCTACCGATGTTGGCAATGTTGTCGATGTTGGAGCTGCTCCAGGGGGGTGGACAACTTACCTCAGTACACAGGCAAAGAGAGTCATAGCTGTGGATCCGGCTGAGATGAGTCCAAAAGCCACAGCAAGAGATAATGTTGTACATTTGCAGTGCAAAGTAGAAGAATCTTTAGGAGATATCGTAGAGTTGTTGAATGGAGAAGACATCGATTGTCTTGTGTCAGATGTGAATGTTCCTCCTTCTAGAGCCCTAACCATCATGCAGCCTTTATTTCAGCTACTCAAGCCTGGGGGTACACTCATATTGACATTAAAATTTAGTGGCACGGGAAACATAAAAACAAGAGCAGTTGGTCAAATACAAGAGCGCCTTGGCACTGAGTTCACAGAACTGTCCCTCCTGTGGCTCTTTAGCAATACAATAGCTGAAAGAACATTGATATGTAGAAAAAAATTATAAATAATGTAACAG
Source organism: Axilococcus clingmanii (assembly GCA_019693495.1). NCBI lineage: Eukaryota > Viridiplantae > Chlorophyta > Chlorophyceae > Chlamydomonadales > Chlorococcaceae > Axilococcus > Axilococcus clingmanii. The sequence continues at coordinate 11,684 of JAAMXV010000419.1, forward strand.
CTCTTCTGGAATAGGCGGTTTTGAACTATCAGGGATATCCTTCATCAACATGAAATCCTCAAAGTCGAATCCCGGACCCACACAACAGTTTACCAACGTGTATGCACCCAGGCTCTGTGCTGCTTGCCACCAACCTGCCGGAATCACATGTACAGGGGCCTGATTTGAAACAGATGGATCGATTGGTCCTAGCCGTAAAGCCTCGGTGGATGACCCATCTGGAGTCATTCGAATGAGCTCTAGCGGAGCACCACCTGCATAGTGCCATGTTTCATCGGAGTTTGAAACTCTATGCCAGCGACTCACTTGACCAGCACCAGGCAGCAGAAAATATATAACAGTAATTCCTGCACGGCGAGCTGAATCTGATTCCCGTTGGACAAACTGTGCTGAGCGGTGGACTTGGTTGTAATATCCTCCTTCAGGGTGGGGCGCTAGGCCAAGCTGCTCAATTAGCAACTCTATTTGGGTTCTCTCTGCTTCAGATAATAATTTTTCTGCGGATATAACGTTGCTATCTTTGCTCATGCTTTTAACAAGCCCTGATGTTGGAGGAGTACGTCGGAAACGACCCTTGTATGTGCAGATCAAATAAGTTATCCTCGTGCAAAGAAGAAACGTCTTTGATACTCACATACCTACATTTGCATATGGAATTCAGATTCTAAAGCATTTCTACAATTAAGCGAGAAGCGCTGTGAACAAGAGTCTGACTTCATCACATGTCGGACTGTACAGTGACAGCTGTCGCCTTCTGATGGGCCGCGTCCATACGGAGGAGTGGGACCTGAAGCTTCCTCGTGCCTTAAAGCGCGTGGTTGCCCTGACCGTAAAAGAAAACACTGCAACTATTAATAACCCCCAATTGACGTGAACTGTCATTAACTAGTATTGTACAGTGACCCGAGCGAGGCCGCAAGCTTTCAATTGTCGCTAATTATCAATCTGTTCTGTTTGCACCTCCGCCCAACTACTTGAACCCCATTTGTCAGAAGCTTCGGTATACTAGGGTCTTAAAAAGCTGGGAGAGGTTATTGCTGTTGAAGCATTTGCTTGAATTACAACCAAAGGGAAATTTGTCACATACCAGCACCGTTGGTGCCAAATCACAGTATGGCTGCAGCAATACAAGCACATTTTGGACTCCCAGTAGAGATATCGACAATTATTGAAAAAGCAAGAGCGTCATGGCTCAAAAATGACGAGGTTTACACACTGCTCAACGCCTCGGAAAGTCTCGGCCTGGCAGTCCAGAACTCTCCACCAACTTTGCCAGCTGGCGGAAATCTATTTTTGTTCTCAAGAAAGCAATGTAGAAACTTTAGGAAAGATGGCCATAACTGGCGCACCAAAACAGATGGAAAAACAGTCAGAGAAACGCATGAGAAACTTAAAGTAGGAAATATAGAAGCATTAAATTGCTACTATGCACATGCAGATCAGGACGACTGCCTGCAGCGCCGTTCATACTGGCGGCTTGCACCAGATGAGCAGGACCTGGTCCTTGTGCATTATTTGTGTACGGAGGTCACTCGAGTCAATGGTGGTCTTGGCGTTCGAGCTGCAATCAATGCTCGCGGTGAAAGTGCAGCTCTTAACCGTCCTCGTAGGACTATCAGAGGCCGCAGTAACAAAATTGCGTCTTTCACTTCATCAGAATTTTCTTTTGATGAGGACTTCAGTGAAGATCAAATACCAGCTAATTTCATGGAATTCCAGGTGCCACAACGTACATTGCCAGTCAGACAGGCACGAACCACACACTATGTGGACTTGAACAGCAGCGCTGAGTTGCCATCAGATGAGAGTACTCCTGTCACCAGAGTCTTCAGTGGACGACCCCTCGGCACTCAAGGCATTACACTCCCTGGTGCCGGCATGGTGACCATGTCCAGTCCACTGGAGAGCAATACCAACCCTCTCACACACATGATAAGTGACCCCAATGTTTTTAGAACCGTCTCCCTAGGCATTCAGAACCCAATGCTCAATTCTGTCAACCTTGGACCATTCCATGAGGATTCACGTCAATTCCCCCGCTTAGCTTCTGATTCGATGGCGCCAGGTGTTTTCAGCCAGACAAGTGGATTGTCTAAACTCATGACTGAATGGCAGCAGCAAGAATCATTCACTCTAGATTTACCACCTTCGCTCACCAGCCTGACAAGCTTGGAGCTTCCCGAAACAAATGGATCGATGGACTTGGCTGCATTGATTACCGCCACCAAGGAGACGAATACTACTACGAGTGCTGGTGCTGAGCCTTTGAAGAATAGAGACTCTGGTGCCAGCAACGTCCACAACTCTTCGGAGAAGTCTTCCATTGCGACACACCAGTTGGATCCATCCCCATTGGCCGTCTCTTCCTTGGGCAAAAAAGAAGAAACAGGGAGTCCAATAGCTCATCAGATCTCAGATATTGCTCCACTATTGTCCGAGCTGTACAAGGGGGATCAGGATGATACCGGCACCCTGGGCCATTCTTCTAGAAAGGGTAGCAAAAGTATGTCACGACCAAATTCTCATGGCAACCTCCAGCACCTGGGACGCAGGGCTAGTAGTGTTGATCCCGAGGAAGAAGCTGCTGCTGCCAGGAGAGATAGGAATGCCTTGGCAGCGGATGTCGCCAAGGTGACAGCTCAGTCTGACAGGGAAGCCCGCATACAGAAGGCTCGTCAGCAGAGGTCAAGCCTCGATGAGAAAGAAAAAACTCAATCCTCAGTGGGAGTTGCTGATGAGACAAACAATCCAGAACTTATAGTCATTCCAAATCATGTGCTGAGAATGCAGTCATTTACTGAGGTAGGACAACGTGAAGGTGAGCAGCAAGACATTGCAGCCGAGATTACAAGGGGACTGTTGAAGCATATGTCAATAGATGAAGTGGATGCACTTGCAGCTGTGAATGCTGCTGATAAAGAGAAGCCCGTGTTGAGAAGGCTGACTGAAGAGGAGTCCTACTCTGGCAGCAAGTCTGCAGGGTTTGGGAGTGCATTAGAAGATGCTGAACAACATGTGACCCGGCATGCGAGCATAACTTCATCTTGAGATTTTGTTTGTTATTTTGTTTATTATATTAGGTAGAACTTGCATGACTTTTTGTTACTATTTTTCAAGTACTGAAAAAATACCTGTTTGAATGTAAAACACGTGTATTCATAGCGCTGTGGCGCTGTGTGGCAAGGCCTTCTTCTCTGAACTGCAGCACCAATGTTCGATAATGTTCTCACTCATTTCCCATCGTGTCAGCATATTATATATCTTAAATGCGTGCTGTGTAGGGTTTTGTAAAGGGAAATGCTGGATCACACCGTTGTATCACAATTGCAACGGATCATCTGGAGAAGTAATGGTGGGCTGTTTCGGATAGCCTTTTCCTTGTTCAGCCCTCATAGTCTGTTGCTATTTCTGCAAGAACTGAAGCGGTAGGTTAAAACGAGGTCTCCTCGAATCTATCAATACACACACCTCACCTCGCTTCGCTGCAGTTTGCTTAAGACCGCACTCATATGGATGTCACAGCCTGTATGGCTCAAGAACATTCAGGAATGGCACCTTTTTCCTCCTTTAGAATTCCCATTCCCTCTGAACCGGTGGCATCTAGTCGTTGGAATCGCCAGCCTGCTCAAGCTTCTCAAATCTCTGCAGAGATTCAGCGCGGCAAGAAACCTTCGGAAGCAGATGCTGTGCGCGGGGGGGTATGATCAATGGTTGGCTTTAGCCCAACAGCATGATAAACTCACCAAAGCTCGTTGCAACGTTGAGTGTGACGCCATGACATTCCAACAGAGAACTGCACAGATGCGCCACATACGCTGTGTCACGCACGATATGAGGACGCTCAGCTTCATCCTGAGAGCGGAAGGTTCGAACAGAGATGCCGGCCGGGCCATCGCAGCAGCCCTAGAGCGTTCTAAATGCTTCTGTATGACAGTCCCCACTGAATTGGAGGACTATTTAGAGGAAGTCGAACTTTCTTTGAAGGCAGTCGTATCCTGTCCTACCATACCATTAGAGGAGAAGGTGACATGGCTCAGGGAGATCAGGCATGCTCACGGACGGACGGCCCTGGTCTTGAGTGGTGGTGGGACATTCGGTTTTTATCATTTCGGCATTATACGTACTTTATTACACGAAAATATGCTTCCTCGAATAATATCAGGCTCCAGCGCTGGATCATTTGCTGGGGCCCTCATATGCACCAGGACGGATGCCGAGCTGACGGAGCTGGCGGTAGATTTCCCATCTACTCCGGGTCTGGACTTTATGTCACATTCAACGACAGCTGACATTGTTAGGAATATAGTAGCCAAAGGCAGCGCACATGATTCAAGTTGGTATGTAACAAGGCTGCAGAGGTTGCTCGGGAGAGACATGACGTTTGCTGATGCTTACATGAGGTCGGGCAGGGTGCTCACAATAGCTGTCACATCCGTTGATTACAAGGAGCCTCCCCGCCTTCTCAACTATCTGACAGCTCCAAATGTATTAATATGGAGTGCGGTGGCCTGTTCTTCAGCTTTTCCTTTTCTATTTGCTCCCCAAGATTTACTTGCAAAATCTTCAGACGGCAGGGTCGTCAAGTTCACAGCGACTGGACCATCTCAACGACGGTGGGCGGACGGCTCCTTAGAGGAAGACTTACCCATGAGAGGACTGGGAGAAATGTTTGGTGTGAACTTTTATATAGTAAGCCAAGCAAACCCCTACCTTTTACCTGTCTTAGCACTGAAGAAATGGCTCCCTTTCAACCTTGGCAGCTACATCGAAGATGAATTCAAACACAGAGTGAAACAGCTGTTGACCCTGTGGCCCAGGAACAAGGTTTTCAAATTCATGAGCCAACCCTGGGAAGGTGATGTCAACCTATTACTGCCCATGACGGCTTTTCCTCTGTTGAAAGCAGCCGTCAATTTCTCTCCTCCCGACATCCAGGATGCCATCGTTATTGGGCAAGATGCGGTATTTTCCCGCTTGGCTGCAATACGGGCTGCCTCTCGTAAGGAAGCCTGCATAGATGAATGTCTTAGGATGCTGACACATACAGCAAGATTGAAAAAAATGACAGAAGTTAGAAAAGCCAGGAGAGAAGAGAAACCATTACCCAAAGCATTGCGACCGTCCCTTCCATCTTGGGTTCATTTTGGGACCTACTTGGCCACGTCTCCGTCATCTTCGTCCGAACTCGGAGAGATGGGCGGCGAATCGATGACCACCAATGAAGACTCCCAGCTTGATACATTTGGTCCAAACAAGGAGGCACGGGACCAAATGTGGCAAGAGGTGGCTCAGTTGACATTAGCAGCCGCAAACCCGGGGAAGAGCAGTTTGGACCTGATTTCATACTGAAAGAGATAAGGGATACACATACACACACACACACACACACACACAGAGAGAGAGAGAGAGAGGGACGGCAGTCAGTGATACTGATTCCTGAACAAGTTAATAACTGGTGTGTCAGAAGATGATGATGATGATGATGATATGGGGGTTAGTATTATATATTAGTAAAGAGAGGAAAAACCAATCGATCAAAAAGGTGCTACTTCATTCATTCTCTATGTCCGTATATTGTAGTCTTGTAGAAACATAACAGTATTCATACATTTGCGTAAATCAAAGGGATAAGGGAAAGGGGCTCCAGTGAAAGGTGTGCAGCAAGAGCCACACACACACATCCACACACCCACACACACAAACACACTGTGCATCAGCGCTTTGCTTGCCTTGGTTGCAGCTCAGTTGGCTGCTCCAAACTGTGCTCGGTAGTATGAACCAATGCACATGCAGCCGAAGGCCTTTGCCATGTCTTCTCTCCAGTTCCCTCGTGAATATAGTATGGCTGCTCTGTCTTTTTATCCAAGTGCTCCTTCCACCCGTCTGGCAAGGGGACCCACACACACGACCTAAATCCCTCCTCCAAATCTTTACGAGGGAGGGAACGGCCAATGAAAACAATCTGGTTTATTGGCTCCTCGTCGTGTCCCCACCCGTGGGCTGCAGGTCCGAAACAAATAGTCTCATGCACTCCTTGAAAAACAAATTTAGTTTTTTCCTGACCCTTAATACATAGCACCCCTTTGGAACGGAATATGTCTCTGGCCTTTTCACCGAGGAGATCTTTCATAAACATATTAAACCTAAATTTGTCCAAGGGACCACGAGCAGTGATGCCTACGCTTCCGACTCCGCTGGCATCATGCAAATGACGACGTCTCTTCCTGGGCTTCTTCTTCTTCTTTGCCGCACCTCTGTCGCTCGTACCATGCGGTGTCGCTGTCCTCTTGTCCCCAACGATGGCTTCCGTGCCATCACCATCATCATCATCATCATCATCATCAGCGCCCCGGAGGGCATCGATGTCCACGTAGTCTTCTTCAGAGTCTGAATCTAGAAATGTGGGGTCCACTTGCAAGGCCCTCTCGATCGAAAATGAGTTGATGCCCATCAGCCGATCCCATGCCAATGGTTCAAAATCTTCTGTGCACTGTGTGAGTGAGGTCTCCACGAGGTCTGCTGTCACGTTGATAGCCCTGACGAGCTCTCTAGCGGTGTCCAAGTCCTCTTTAGAAACTAAGTCAGTCTTGTTAAGAATAATAATGTCAGCGAATGCAATCTGGTTCACAGCCTCATTGACAGCTGAGGATTGGTTGGGGACCGCATTGAGCTGTTGTACTATGTGCTGAGCATCAACTAAACAAAGAATAGAGTCAAGTCTAAAGTTTGCTGAAATCCATGGGTTTGAGAAGAAGGTAAACCCAACTGGAGCGGGATCAGCTAGTCCAGTCGTTTCCAACAGGATGTTGTCGTACGAGGAATGGCGAGCGGTGATGCGGCGTTGAAGCTCACTCAAAGCGTTGACAACATCGCTTCTCAATGAACAACAGACACACCCACGGTCCATAGAAACTATATCTTCTTTGTTTTGGAGGTTTTCTACTACCAGGGAATTATCAATATTGATCTCTCCAACCTGAAACGAGCGCGAAGGCAGGGGGTTGGTGGGTGACCCTTGGCGAAGCAGTGCACTCTCCTCAAATGCACGATCGACTTACCTCATTCTCAATAACGGCTACTTTCCTGTCGCCTTTTTGCCTCAGAATATGGTTGAGAAGGGTCGTCTTGCCGCTTCCAAGAAAGCCAGTAACCTGCCGATGTGCAAAGGTGTTCAGTAATTCGCTAACTATGACATTCGATGTCCCTTAAAGGTATAGACACGTTCGACAATTAAGACATTGGTTCGTAGAATAGCTAAGGAGATGTCGCTTAGCCATCGCCACCAATATATACGCATTACATACTCACCAAGGTTACTGGCACTTTAGCACTTTCCGTCTTAGGCATAGCACTCAGGGGCTACTATAGTAAACAATAGCACTAGATTTGACAGTATTTATAAGTCACCAACACCCTCCCTATATATAGGATACGAGAGATGCTTCTGAGCTCGGAGCGCACACGTGAGTACAAATTTCAACTATGATACTCACAATGGCTTGAAGAGAGAGATATTAACAAAAAAACTGCAGTTCAGCACGAGTTACACCATGTTGACGTATCCTCTAACCTCCTACGATTGCTGTCTGGCGCCTCATCGGCTCGTATGGACCAGAGACTCAGATTGTTAGAGAGATTTGGGAGAAGTACCACCATTTGACGAGTCAGAAGTGGTCGAGACATAATTCTTTACAAATAGCAGTTTCAAAGAAAGAACACATATTTCAAGAGAAAGAGAAAACTCTCCTTCAATTTCACCACTGTTACTGTTATTGAATGGGACACACAGAAAACAGTCAAAATATATAGCGGGGAAAGCAGCAGCAGTCGATCTGACCTAGACGCTCATTTCGTCTGCCATAAGCCTATGTCAATCAAAAGGACAGAGAATTAAACAAGTAAAAAAACACAAAAAAAGGAAGACAAAGAGTGTGTGTGTGTGTGTGCGTCACACTCATTTCAGCTGCACTACATGAATTGCTAAAATTTCAATCGAATCTTCATACTGGAGGCGTTGGGGAAGGTATAGATATTATTGGAGGTTCCTTTCCACCACCTGCACTAGGGTTGTGAAGCAGCGGTTCGCTAGAGGGCATCAAAATATCCAAATGGTGTGGGATGTCTGGCAGAGCATGCCCTTGCCCAACCTCAATTGCTGCAGCTGAAGTCGGTGTCGAACTCTCCATCAGCTGAAGCATTGAGGCAACTCGGGGCCCCATACTGTTATTAGTGCCAGGGTGCAACATTGCTGAGGCTGCTGCCGGCAGTGAAGGCACCACTTGCTGACCCACGATGACTCCGGTTACTCCATTTTGCAATCCAGCATGCTGGACATTGACTGCATGCTGCACCACCTGCGTTGCGGCCATCAGAGGCTGCTGTGCGGCCATCGGGATGTGATTCCCTTCTGCGACCTGAGGAGCTAGCACAGTAAGCATTGCGCCTGCTTGCGTCTGCATGGGCACCACTTGCATAGTCTGCAAGCTCCCAGCTGGATGTATCTGGAGAGCTTGAGGCAGCACGGCTTGCTGGCCAGCTGATTGAGCGAAAATGTTACCTCCTTCGTTTGAGCTGGCGGTGTGGGGAGTTGTCACAGTCTGCTGACCTATGTTCTGTGGAGCAGACACTGCCACTGGTGGCAATTCTGACATTGGTGCTGACGCCTCTATCTGGGCAGCCTGTACATGTAAGGATTCTGCATGGGCTTGAAGCACTGTGGCCTGCTTGATTGCTTTGACCTCCTCGTGCTCATGTGCCTGAGCTTTCTCCTGGAGGCCCCTTGCTTGAGCTACAACATTAGTGGTTATTTCTGCATGCATTTGTGCTGCAGCCTCCAAGTTGTGCACAGAGGCGACCAGCTGAGGGGTTTGGTCAGGATCTGTAATGGAAGCTATGGCCGTCTTCAATTGCTCCGCCTGGTGTGCTGCCTGTACGGATGCCTGTGCATGCTGCTGGGCTTGCTGAGCCAAAGCCTGCGCTTGATTGGCTGCTTCGACTTTAGCATGAGCATGCAACGTAGCATGTGCAGCCAATTGCTGAGCATGGCCTGCCAGGTTGCTTGCAGCGGCTGCCGGTGCAGCTGCATTTAAACCGTTCACCATGTCTACAGCAGGTGCTTCCCCACCTGAGCCAGCTCCAATCCTGTCTGGCACAGAACTGTCTGGAATTCCAGTAAGGGCCACAGACGGTGCCCTGCTGACTGGAGGCATAGTCACCATAGTTTGAGGAACAGACGCTGCCTGTAGCTGCTGAGCAAGCTGAGCACTGCTTGCACTGTGGATCATCATTGGCAGCGTCGCTCCACTCTGCTGCTGCTGCTGCTGCTGCTGCTGCTGCATAGGCGGTACAGCCACAACAGTCATGGTTGGTGCATTGACTGTTTGAGGAGCAGCAGTTGTAGTCACTAACGAAGGTTGGAGACCCTCAACAGCACCACTATGAGTGTGTGGTATGACAGCTGCCTGAGCCACCATGAGAGCTTGTTGGGGAATCACACCTGGCATGATGGCTGCGACTGTCTGAGGCTGCACCACGGAAGTTTGCATCTGTTGTTGGGCTCTATGCTGCCTTTCAATTGATTTCTGTGCATCCCCCAAATCGCGCTGCAACTCTCCCATCTGCATGCTCTTCATCTCCAACTCACTTTGCAAACTGTTTATCTGCCCATGCAGCTGTAAGAGGGATGACCCTTCAGGAGAAGATCCCATCAGAGCACACATAGACTTCAGGCTCTCAGTTTCCTTATACCACTTTTCCAAATGTTTACGGACATCCCCAGACGCAATGGCTCTCACTATCTTAGGCAAAGTCTCTAGAGGATAATATGCTGTGCCGGCCTTCTTCTTTACTATGGGGGGACCCAAATATGGGGCAAGCTTTTTGCATTCATCAGCAAGGGCCTTTTCATCATCTTTCGTCGGCAGCCGTCCACTAAATCGACCCATCATTCCTTTACGCTGTTGTGTCGAACTCCCAGCTCGCCTGCGCTTGACCCTTGCTGGCTGACCGGTGCTCCCATTGTCCTCTCCATCCTCATCATCGTCATCGTCGTCATCATCATCGTAATCTTGGCTTCCTTCATCTTCAAAGTCCTCTGAAACCATCTTGGAATTGTTTCGAGTCAATATCCTACGACCAGCACCACTGGCATCACTCCTTTGGATCTGGCTTGCACCGTCCCCTCCGGTATTTGCTGGCTGAACACGCAAGTCGTTGCCAGGGAGGGGAGGAATGCCTTCTGATAGATGATTGATAACGGGCAATTGCACAACGTGCTGTAAGTCACCTGCAAAAAATAGTTGGCACATAGTTAGTCAATAATACTTACTAAAATCAGCACCGAGAGCAAAGATTTTGAGGAGCTGAGTTTGGCCGCTGAGTTCCAAGAGAAAACCGTACCTGGCAACCCCAGGGAGCCCGTGCTAACACCCAAGACGTGATCCATACTCTCATGGAGCATGGCTTCCATCTCGCGAGACGTTCCCTGCAAGCAATTCGAGAAGTCAGGTTCGCTTGTGCTCCTTACAATGTAGCCTCCCGGACCGTCCTTAAGGCTTAAGGGTGCACTGGTGATCATCGTTTACACACAAATGCGCTAAAAGTTATTCTGGTCTAGCTGCTATATGCGTTCAGGCCTCTTCTGAATATAATGCTAGCGACCTATGGCATCGTTTGCGTGTTGACTTACTTGAGTTCTAAAACCATCTGCAATCAGTGAATCTAGGCTGTGCTCCATTTTGCGCCATGTATCAGCCTAGCGCTTAACGAGTGCTGGCCAAAGGCTGGTCCGATGGGTTTGAAATGGAAAAGAAGCTGAAAACACAGTCTCTCTCTAAACCTTCAGCATGAAAAAATATTTTTATCTGGTTTGTAACATAAGTTGTAAAAGCAGATGTGCAGTATAGGTTTCCTGGTTATGGATGAACTGGGTCACTCCATTTTAAGTGTGCCCAACGAATGTTCTCAGTTGAACAGCACAAGCATGCTTCTTGCTTTGATTACACTATATTCTTTTGTGGAAGATTTGCCAACCTGCTACTTTCTAAATGATTTTTAATGTCTCTACAGCCATAGAGGTCCAAGTCAAGCCTCCCACCATCCTTTAAGGCATTTACTATTTTGGCGCTCTCTTTGTAATGAGCATACCGAGGGACACCCTCTCCGACCCCGTCCACACTGCCACGATAATGTTCTAATCTATCTGCTGCACTTTGCACCACTCCTTTATGCCATTTCATATGATATACAGGCAATATGTCCTTATGTTTTACTACTTCAGACGCAGAGCCTTTACGTATGTTTCTTGAGTATGGAGTGAGTGACCACAAGTCTTCGGCTCCCATCCACCCACCTCTCAGGTTCTTTATACCTTTAGGTGCGCCTCTAAAGTATTGTGAGGCCATATCAGGTGTAACTACCCAATGATTGCCGGTATTCGTTCTTAGGTAGGCTTTGAAGGCAACAACTTTAGATGTGTGCCCCCCACTCAAGTGCTTGACCACCTGGCAATTGAAAGGAAATTGATCAAAGATATTATTCTCTGCCCTGATGGGTGTCAACTCCCCTGTAGAGGAGACGCGATCCACCATCTGGCCCATGACAACATTCGCGCCTGCCTCTTCTGCATGGGCAACTAAAGACGTGGCAGTGCCTCCCAAAAGTCCATAGCCGTGGAATTCATCGCTGTCAGCAATGGTAATCCAATCCTCTGGGTCTGTTACTTTTTCTTGCAACAACTTTAATTTGATTTTTAAATGAGCGTCAGATGAATACCTGTCTTTCCACATAATGAAAGGAATGTCTCTACCCTCTAGTATTGATATGACTGCTGAAGCCTCTGATTCAGACGCTGGCCTTGTCGTGTTGTGATTGATGACAAGTATGAGTTTGTCTTTGTTGTATCCTAGGGTTAATAGATAGTGGTCCAGCCAATGAGGCAACATTGCTGCTGAGCCTTCATAGTCGGCCCCAACGAGAGTATATAACCAATGATTTCTGTCAGGAGGACTCGCATTGTCAAGGTTTCCCTCCAGCAATAACGGAGCTCCAGGACTTGTGCTGAGGTCCTGGCTTACCACGCTCCGCATCATTCTTCTGTTGTAAAAGAGTCCTGGGTGAGAATGCGAGTCAACGCTTGGTGACTGTGGAGCCATCACGCCCCAAGTTATCAAGGCATAAATGAAGAAACTCAGAGGTAAAAGGCCATAGAGGTATGTGAGCCAATCTGATTGTCGTGTGCTTCGAGGAGGGATGCTCAGCTGGTACAGAGGACGACATGTATTGAGTTTTGCACGATTGAGAGAAATATAAGGGCAATTGAACCTCACCTTGTGTCTGTGCATAACGGTTTATTGGGGTACCAGTGGAAAAAATTCAATTCGTTTTAATTCTCCAGGGAGTTGAGAACGTGCATTGCTGCATAAATTGCTTGCTACAACGAAGTCATATGTTATGATGACAAGGTTGATGAAGGAATTGCAACGAGTTTTTAATGTTTTTCACGGCAGTTGGTCGTAGAGCTGCTTATAAATCACACTTGTATTTCTTGGATTCCGGGATCTAATAATGAGATGGTGGACATTCTCTGCGGGCTCCGTATCCTCTCTCGCCTGCATTAAAGTTAAATACATGATAGCGACCCCTCTTCTCTTTGAACAGAAAAGGAGGCTTATCGAAGGTAAGAACCGGTTTTAGAGCTGGAAAAAGAGTGGGAAGCCATCACAGAATCATTGGCTGCTGATGGCTGCCCGTTGGAAATGCAAACTTATGTTATGTTTCATGGAGATTTTGAGCATCCTTACTATTCCTACTTCCTCACGGCCTGGATGGAGTGCGTCAATGAGAGGGTTGTCGATGATTGAGCCATCATCACCTCTTTTAGCGCTTCTTGACTTGACGGGCTTTGTATAGTGGTAGTAATAGGACATTCGCTTGCCATATGGTTCTGACCACGTAGTCAGATCAAGTTCTGACACCCGTTATTTCGCTTGCAGAGGAAATGCAGATTTTTGTGAAGACCCTGACGGGCAAGACCATCACCCTCGAGGTGGAGTCTTCTGACACTATTGAGAATGTCAAGGCTAAAATTCAAGACAAGGAAGGCATCCCCCCCGACCAGCAGCGATTGATCTTTGCAGGAAAGCAGCTCGAGGATGGCCGCACTTTGGCCGACTATAATATCCAGAAGGAATCCACCCTGCATTTGGTGCTCCGTTTGCGCGGCGGTATTATTGAGCCCTCTCTGCAAATTCTGGCTCGTAAATATAACCAAGATAAGATGATTTGCCGCAAGTACGTTTCCCAACTCATGGAGAGGTTGAAATTTGGCTCATGAGCACATTTCACATTGCTTTTGTAGATGAATATCCTCCCCAATAGCAATTTCTTCTCATCACTTTGTCTGCCAGATATTACTACTGTCTGATAGGCCATTTAGTGAAGAAATATTTGTATACATTATATCAGCTGCTAAACTCAAGTTTTATCTTCCCATTTGCAGGTGCTACGCTCGCAACCATCCTCGTGCTACCAACTGCCGCAAGAAGAAGTGTGGCCATAGCCCCTTCCTTCGCCCCAAGAAGAAGCTGAAATAGTGTGCTTGTTTGTGAAACAGTAGACTCTTGTGTAAAATTCCTATAATGTTACACACGCACGATGTGATACAAAATTCTATATAATGCTAAATTACGCTTTATCTTTCTTCTTCTTCTTCTTCTTTTCAGATTTTTCCCCATCAGTAGTATCCTCAGCCTTCCTCTTCTTCTTCTCCTCCTTATCTTTCTTCTTCTTCTCTTTCTTGTCAGTCCCATTCATGGCTACATCAGCATCAGCGTTATATGCCTGAGGAGTTGAGACAATGGCTGCATTCCCACTCTGCCGTCCGGCATCATACTTTTCTGGGTTTGGGAGACCTCTTGGCTTTGCTGCCTCGGCAGCAAGCTGCCTACCCTCCAACTGCCGTAATCTAGCTTCAACCTGCAAATGTGAAGGGAAATTCGAGGGTTCAGTGCATCTGGTTTACTACCCGTCCCCGGAGATTTGCCTGTCTAGGCTTCATTGTGGCCCCCGTTCAAAACCATGCTGTCCAACAGAAAGGCCACTGGTTCTGCCAACGTAGGGCAAGCAGACAATGACATCACAACACTATTACAACACCTACCTTACTACGAGCTTCAAGACCCAAAGCACCCTCATCATTGACATCACCGAGTGCGTCAACCCGCACCCCCAGGGCACACTTGGCAGCCAACACTCGGCTGATCTTGCCCTTATGCTTGGGCGGTGCCTGCCCTACCAAGCTTGCATGATAAATCAAGCCATACTTGGGAGTTTCATGCTTCGTCTTCAGAGCACGGAACAGAGCTTTCTCTGCTCCTAAGATCTGAATAGTGCTGGCAGGTTGCTTTGCCAAGGAGACTAAATTTCCCACGTGCGCAATCAAACGGGCACCCACCAACTCGCCCACCAGAACGGTCAGATTGGGTGCAATAGCAGTCATTCTGCTCTTCAGGTAATCATACAGCTGACCCCGGTATTCAGACAGGGCAATGACTTGATCGCAGAGCGCTTGGACGTTCACAACATCATCCTCGCTGACTTCAGTTCCCATGGACACCATGGCAGCCTCTTTCAAAGAACTTTCGGTCTCCTCTTCCAAAAATTCAGAAAAGTCGAGGCTGGCTGCTTTCTCCCTGGTACCCATCAACTTGACAACTTTTGCATACGCCAGGTTATCGGTAACAATTTTTGTCATTTCGGGGAAGTGCCACCCATACCATTCTCTCACACGCATGGAATACGTGTTCAACTCCTTGTCGAGATCGTCTAATAAGGCGATAGCCTGGACAATCATGGTGTCCACCTTATCTGGAGAGAACTTGAGTTTGTAGCGGGACAAGGAATGGGAGAGACCCAAAGCCATTGGGCGCATATCACTATCTGATAGTCCACCCAAGAGACCTGCCAGTTGAGCACGGATTCCACGAGATAACTCCATGACACCTGAAGAGTAAATGCATGGGATGTCCAATTTTTCTTTTATGATGTTGCCGAGCTTTGCGTCCACGACAGCCAGCGTGTCATCTGCCGCATTCTTTTTGAGAAACTTCTTTAACCCTTTGCTAAGCTTGCTATCCACAAGAGAAGCTGCGGCCTGTAGCGCTTCTGCAGTATTTTCAAATTTGGAAAAGCTCTTGAGTTTGACAACCTGAAATATGGGGTAAAAGTTGAGTGTCGACGGCTTTGGGGGCTGGGGGCGACAATGGTGCGAAACTATATGATAAAGTGAAACCTAGGAAAAACTAAATGCCTACCTTCTGTGCAGCCTCCAAGGTGTCGAAATCAGACCATAAATCCTGAAAACAGAAGTGACGAGTTGAGAAATTATACATGCATGCATGCTAGTACGGGCTGAATCGAGATTCGATCTCCAATAGCATACCTCGGTTTCCGCCTTCTTTATTTTCTTTTCGTCCACCTTAAAAAGGGCAAAGCCTGCTGCAGACTCGTGCAGAATAAGCATGTCTAAAGATTCTCCAGGATACCAAGATGTCTAAGCTTATACTCTAATTTATATGCTTTATATATGCAATACGTGTATGACAAAATAAACTTTTGTGACGATGCGATATGTCGCCAGCTATTAACCAATGTCCCATGGGATGGCCATCTCTTTGAATTGGAGGGTACTCTCGGTCACTTTGGATATAGAATGCGATTAAATACCAGTCATAAAACCTGTCGTATCTTTATCCCCTATTTGAGTTGAGTACGGCAGCAAAAGTAATTGATTAAGCATAATCTGATTTTTCAAATTAATCTCCTGATTGCTGCTGCTTTGTGAGTTCGCTTCTCAGAACTGTTCCGAGTCGTCTACCATAAGTGCTGTGTAATGTCGAAGACGTTGCAATTAGTCTCTGCAAATGGAGAGCTTCAAGCAGATGAGCTGGTCGACTATGTCAAAGAGACCCAAGCTGCCACGTCCGGAATAAATTATACTATAGTGGCCATTACGGGTCCTCAGAGTTCTGGCAAGAGCACTCTCTTAAACAGCCTGGTGAGTTTATAATACTTGAATACATACATCGCTCTGGTCTACCGATTCATTTTATCATTCTCCCGGCTATCCTCTTTAAAACTTTGCAGTTTGGGACAAAATTCACCGAGATGAATGCCTTAGAAGGCAGGCAGCAGACTACCAGGGGAATTTGGTTGGCAAAATCTTCCAAGATCCCTTCTCCTGTCACTCTCATCATGGACCTAGAAGGTTCTGATGGGAGGGAACGGGGCGAAGATGATACGTCGTTTGAACGGCAGTCTGCCCTTTTTGCTCTAGCCATCTCGGATATCCTGTTGGTCAACATGTGGGCTAAGGATGTCGGGAGAGAGGCAGGTGCTGGAAAGCCATTGCTCAGGACCATTTTTCAGGTCAATCTGAAGCTCTTCCAGCCTTCCCCAAAACGCCACAAAACTATTTTGCTCTTTGTCTTCAGAGATAGAACCAAGACTCCTTTGGATAAGCTGATAGCTACATGGGAGAATGATTTGGATAAAATATGGGAGGGGGTAACAAAACCCCCGGGGGCAGAAGATGCGGCCTTTTCTGATTACTTTGAAGTCAAGTATGCTGCCTTGTCAAACTTTGAAGAGCACCCAGAGGAATTTGCTGCAGAAGCTGTTATGTTGAGAAAGAAATTTGTCGAAGATGGAGACCCAGATGAGTCATATATAAGGATCACGGATAACAAGTTGCCGGGCCACACGCTGGCTCTGAGCATGGCAAAAGTGTGGGAGGTGGTGCGCTCCCATAAAGACTTGAATTTGCCTGCCCATAGGGTGATGGTGAGTGAAATCAGATGCAAGGAAATTGAACAGGAGGTTATTGACGCACTCGAGGCTGGAGCATTAACTTCCAACTGGCAGAGTGATGTGGTCTCATGGCCAGAGTTGAAACGCTTAGCTGCAAAGGACTCTTTAGAGTGCTTTGGGGCAAAAGCAGGGACGTTGAGAGATGCCTGTCTCTCAAAGTATGATGAGGAGGCTTTGTACTTTGACCATGCTGTGAGCGCTGCGAAGCGTGCAGAGCTGTCCTCACACATAGATGCCTTGATGCTGCCTCTATACTCAGTCCAGCTGGCCATCGTGTCTGCCTATGCTTTGGAGACATTTATTCTACATATGCAGCTAGATCCAGGCCCTGGGGAAACTTTCGTTGGAAGGGTGGACAAATACATCGGTGAAGCTGTTGAGCAATTTGTAGAAGGCACAGCCGACGTGGCGATACCTGGAGCAGAGTATGATGATGTTACACACAAAGCCAAGGCCCAGTTGATAGAAGAACTTAAAGCACACAGTAACCATGTGAAAGAAGAACGAGCAGCCCATGCACTTTCAGCGTGTGAAAAGACAGCTAAAACAGCTCTCTCCCCAGCAGCTGTATCTCTTTTCGAAACCCCACCAGCAGACTTATGGCAGAGGCTTTCAAGTATCTTAGAGCAGCAACTGAGCAGGAGTAAGAGTCAATTGAGTGGTTTACTAGAGGGATATGGCCTTGGGGCAGAGGAGTTGGGGATGTTGGAGGATCAACTGGAGAGCTCTATCCGCACACAACTGATGAGCCACGCCCATGAAGCAGCAAATACTGCTCTTTCTAGAGTTAAAGACCGATTTAATGAGACTTTTCAAAGGGACGAATCAGGGATGCCAAGGTCGTGGACACCAAGTGTTGATGTTGGTGCGGTTGCCGCAACAGCACGAAAAGCTGGAGCATCATTGTTGTCTAATCTCTGCTTTGCTCGATTGGATGGTAAACGGACTGCACAGCCATCAGAGGGTATGGTTGAAAGTGCATTACTTGCTGTGGCTGGCGGAGAAAGTTCAACACAGGTATCCTTGGACTTACTGACGGTGGCTGAGTGGCCACGGGTTGAGAAAGAGGACGTGCTGTTGACCCCTGCTCAAGCACGCTCGATCTGGAGACAATTTGTCTCTGATTCCGCACTTTCAGTGCAGCAAGCTTTGGCAACACAGGAAGCAACGAGAGCTGCTCGTAACAGGGCACCACCAATGTGGGCTATCTTTGCGATGATTGTGCTGGGTTTCAACGAGGCCATGGCTGTTTTAAAAAACCCTCTCTTACTTTTGATGCTTGCAGTCCTATTCCTCTTCTCTAAAACGGTGTATGAAGAGTTGGAAGTGGAAAATGAGATGTCAAGGGGCCTATTGCCAGGTACTCTTGCCCTCTGTGCCAAATTTTGGCCAGTTGTGAGGAGGGTCGCTCAAAAAAGCCTTGAGTCTGCAAAACACTTTCTGCAGGATGGACCTAGTAGTGCGGCAGAGAAGGATTTGAGCAGTAGTGCTGGGAGCAGCAGTATATCGAACAACAGAATATGCAAGGATGCGCAAGATAATGATGGGCTTCGAAGTCGACGGCCCGGGAAGTCTTTAGAAATGACCTCAATGGCTGGTGGTTCAAGTAAAGATGATTAGTGACTTACAGAGTACAATTTGTAATAATATGTCAAATAACGCTACTACTAGTGGATACTTCTTTGAATCGTTTTATTGCAACTTGGGACGAGGAAGCGAGCGAGCAGGGCCTCCACTAGGGATGGGAATCTTCCGTTTTGCTCCTGCAGTTGCAAGGGGTGCATTTGCAGCATTGGGAATCATGCTCATCCTTTTGGACTCTGCTGGTGCAATGGACATTCTTCTCGTAGAAACACCATTACCTTGCTGAGGACCACTTATGGTCGAGAGATTGCGAGCTGCTCCACCTTTTGCTGCGGTCTCCACAGCATTGACTTTGGAGGCAAACCTCAGGGAGCAAAGGGATTCTGATGCACTCTCTGGTTCTGGATTGATGTTGACAAACATGAGTGTTTTTCCAGATCCACCCAGGCAAGGCTGTAACAAATGGGTCAACTTTGAATTTCTATATGGGATGTGTGAGGACTTGGACGACAAGGATGCAAATATGTCACCCAATGCAGACAAGCTCTTGTTGATAGCACACGTCTCTTTTTGACGTGCCCCTTCAGCACCACTACGATTAAGACGCTCGCTGCCTGCAAGATCTACCAGATTCAAACTTCCTTGCAAGAGGGCGCCACTCGATTCGTGCTTGCCTGTTATGTACAGCATGAAGACAGAGTGCGAGCGAGAGGATGTAGCATTCATATTTGTAGCTTCACATGCACGAGCATTTGCAGCTTGACGGACCAGCGAGGCGGCATCCTCATCATTCTCAACTGGCAGTCTGACTGCGCCAACTACAGAAGTGTGACCTCCATCTGGCGCATGCTGAATGGCTCCATTCTCTGAAATTTTAGTGGCCCCGCCATCGGCCAGCAGATCTCTCAATGACTCATTGTAAACTTCAATAAAGGAAGCTTGTAAGCAATAATCCCATCCCTGATCTCTCAAACGAGATACCGACTCTAGAATTTTTGATATTGCTCTGGGGATAATACCCTGGGCTTCATAGCTGCGGCCACCCTGCATGGTGTGAGTCTTGCCAGCGCCTGTTTGTCCATAGCTGAAGAGACACACTTGGAAGCCATCTAGAGCACTTTGTACAAGATCTGACACTTCATCAAAGATTCTGGCTTGCGTGTCTGTTGGTTTGAAGACACGGTCATACGAGAAAAGGTGTTCTTTACCCTCTGCACTCACACGGATACTGGAGCCATCAGGCATACAAGTGACAGCAGATTTGGGGCTGGGGCGGACACGACAGAACACTCGAATCTGCATAGAAACCGAAAGAATGGTGGGTAAGTAAGGGGAAAGAAAAGTCGGAACATACACACAACATACATTGCCCTTGAGCTCCACAAGCTGGTTGTGAATTTCTCTCCGTCTAGCTTCGGCAGCGGCAAGAGCCGCCTCTAGACTTCCAATGCGCGAAAGCATACGGGTCATCATTTCTTTTTCATCTCCGACACCAAGGCCTACTGTAGCCTCTTGTAGAGCTTCCAATTCGGCTTCCAATTTCTCCAACCGAGCGCTTTTGTCCTCTGCTTCACGCATGACTGCAACTCTTTTATCCTGCTCCTCTTCCATTGCAGCTGTAGCTGCGGCTGCCTTGGCATGAAGAATGCCTACTTGCTCTCGCAATGCGACCAACTCAGCTTGTGCACATGCTTGGTTTTCTCGTACAGCTTCTGCATCTTCATTAATCTCTTGAACAAGCGTCTCCAATTGCACTTTTTTATCGACAGCCTCCTGTAATGCCATCTCAATAGAGATCTTTTCCTCTGCAAGCTCAGATTCTCTGGCTGCTATTGCAGCTTGCTTCGCCTCATATTCTGCAGACATGCTGGCCCAAGATGCCTTCTCAGCTTCCCAAGCTTTTACAGCTTCATTGTGTGCTGCTTCTGTAGCTGTAGCTGCCAAAACATCTGTGTTGTGAGCTGCCCTTTCAGATTCTAACTCAGCTAACAGTGCAGCTGCCCGTTGTTGCCAGCTTTCCAATTCGCTCACTAACTCCGAAGAGTCTGCTACCACCCTACTATGGGTGGCTCTGTGCTCCTCAAACGCTTTTTTGATGCTGTTTAATTCTGACTCATACCCATCTCTTGCTGTAATCGCGTTAGCGAGCTCTTCTTCCAAATGCGATACGCGGTATGAAAACTGTTCGCTTTCCTTCTTGGATGCAGCAAGGGCAGCTTCTGCCTCCCGTGCTCTATTCTGAGTGGCTTCTAACACCTCCTTCAGCTCAGCTTTCTCATGCTCAGCTACGTCCTTGGCTTGCTTCAATGCTTGCACAGTGCAATTACGGTCTACTTGCAGCTCTCTCACTTGTTGCCCTGTGGCCTTCTTGATATCCTTCAGCTCTGCTTCTACAGCAGCGCGAGAAGTCTCAGCTCTGCGAGCATCCTCTCTGGCTCGCTCCCGCTCTGAATCTAACCTTTCCACTTCTCTCTTGAGTCTGTTTACTTCTGAGCGGTGAAGATCCAGCTCTGCTTGCCATGAAGCCAGAGCATTTTTGTGAGCGGCAGCCGCTGCCGCTGCTTCCTTCCTGGCATTAGCAAGCTCTGCTTGAGCAGCCATCGCTGCACTTTCACCCGCCAGACGCACTGCTTCTATTTGTTGAACTGCTTCCTTTTCGAATCTTGTTCCGACATCGATGAGAGTCTGTGATCTAGATTGATTTTCCTTCATACCCCGTCTAAGGGTTTTCACTATCCCTGCCAGCTCTTGAATTTTGGTTTCGTTAGTGGCTCCATCCTTGCTCCTTGTGAGTTGAGCATTCATGCCTTTATTACAAAGCTCAAGGAATGCTTTCTCCTCATATAACTGAGCAGCGACTTTACTGAATGAGGACATGTCTACACTGCCAGCCTCAAATTGAACAGGGGGTTGTAAAGGTGCCACAGGCATTGGCCGAATACTTTCACGTCTTAGATTGTCTAGCCGAGCAGCTAAAGCACCAGTGTCCTGTCCAGGAAGCATAGATGACGAGGAACCAGGAACAGGACGAAAGCTTTCACGTTTTAAGGCACTCAAGCGACCCTGCAAAACATCAAACTGTTGCTCCAATTGACGGTTTTGGCCAGGCATTAAAGCTCGCCTTGCACTAGATGGAGTTGCGAGAGCAGCTTCAAGAACAATTTCGCTTGGTTCTTGTTGCAGTACTGAGTTTTCTTTATCAACAGTTACTGCGATGTTATGTCCCTGTTTAGGATGTGAAGGAAGGCCGACGTTTGTTGCGTTCCCAAGAGCGGCATTGCTTTTCAGGGCTTTCGCTTGTTTCCATTCTGCAAGTAGTTGCTCCCGACTTTTAGTTTCGGGCGCTTCCATTAAAGCTAACTGAATCAAAGAAAATGGAAGTTTATTTTGTAAGATACGTTTCAAAGCACCTCCACAACGAAAGGGCACTAATAGAACGAAACAACGTGAAGAAATGCGGTTTTAACGAGCTGAAAGGTCTCATCTGTCGCAGGCTCTATCCAAAAAATTATGGGGAGGTGCGTAGCTAGGCATTTCATAATCTCTCTGGCCAAACAGAGCTCTATCGGCCGGAAAGTATAAAGTAACTTGAAGGTAATGTATATGCATTCATTTGTAAATGCCTAGAGAGAGCATAAAAACTTCTTTCCGTCGAGGAAATCGCCCACTACACGGAAGTCCGGGTAATCCCTTGAATGTGGAGTTTTAAGTTTCGTCGTCCGCATACTCTGAGCTCAGGTTGCGAGACACAAGCTATTGAAATGTTGCAAAATCAGCACAAAAGTTACATTTCGACCCGATTTCGGTGTCTTTCATCTGATAAAACAGGAGTGGTTCAACGCCATCGGCGGAGACTCTTTGTTGCCAGGGCTTCACGCCCATCTCAAGCACCTGCACTACTTGACTTGGAGGCTGATAAGAGAAGCCAACCTGATCGTCCTCCCCCGAGTGAGCCTCCTAGTAACGTAAAAGTGTTATGGAAGCGTCTACTCCGGCGACTCGCCAACCTCAAACTTGCAATCGGAGAATTGGCGCTTATATGTGCGCTCTCTTCAATCGGAACAGTCATTGAACAGAACAAATCGTACGATTATTACTTGGAAAAGTATCCAGAAGAAGGTCCTAGAGTATTAGGATTCGTCACAGCTCCGCTGATAGAAGCCCTGCAATGGGACCACATTTACACATCCAGTTACTTTCTCGCTCTGCTCGCACTATTAGCTGCCTCCTTGGTGGCATGTACAACAACTACACAATGGCCGTCAGTCAAAGTAGCTCAAAGATGGCGATTTAAAAAAGAAACAAAATTAATATCAAAGTTGCCAGTGGCACAGACGGTCCCAAATGCATGCCTTGTGGACTTAGGGGAGGCGCTCTCTTCCAAAAACTATCAAGTTTTTCTCAAAGATGGAGCTCTATATGCATTTAAAGGATTAGCAGGGAAGCTGGGCCCCATAGGCGTTCATGCAAGCATGCTTGCTGTGATGGCAGGTGTTAGCTTGGGTGCTGTCGGTGGCTTTGGAGGGTCGGTCATGATTACAGAAGGCAGCGATGCCTTGTTAGCTTCCTCATTGAGGCCGTCGTCTCCATTCGCAATGCTGCCTTCATCTGCAAGTGCACTTCTTCATGTGGACGACTTTAAAATAGACTATAGAGCCGATGGCAGCGTGCGGCAGTTTGTTTCTGATCTGCAGGTGCGGGAACTGGATACTGGAAAGATTGTCAAGAGTGAAACAGTATCTGTCAACAAGCCCTTGAGATACAAAGGAATAACAGCGTATCAAACAGACTGGTCCATAGCTGCACTTACTATGAGGATGAAGGCTGGAGAAGGCTCCTTTGGCCTACCATTCAACCTTCCAGTTGCTGAGTTGGAGGGTCAGCCAAGCAACAGCAAACTTTTTGCTTCATTTCTACCACTAGAGGATCCTACTACAGCCAATGGGGCACCTCGCGGCATTTCTATCTTGGCAAGAGACCCTAGAACGGTGACAGTATATGACGGCAAGGGGGCTTTCATCGGAGTCAGAAGACCGGGATCTGGAAAGCCAATTTCAGTAGAAGGCGTAGAATTAGTCATCGATGATGCCATCACAGCATCAGGGTTAGAGCTGAAAGTAGACCCAGGCGTTCCAATAGTATATGCTGGTTTTGGTGGTATGTGCATCACGACTGTGGTGTCATACTTGAGCCATTCACAGGTGTGGGCTTTCCAAGAGGGAAGGACGGTTGTCTTGGGAGGCAAATCAAACCGCGCAACCTTTGGGTTTGAAAGAGAAATGGAAGATATGTTGGAGGATATTCCTGAAATATAAAAGTTCGAGGTGTAAACTAGTGTTTGATTGACGGACAATACCGATGGCAACACTCGTTGCACCAAATCAGATGCGTAAAAGCTTACTATGCCGAAGTGAACGCATAAAATCCTCTCAGAAAAGTCCATGTACAGAAAGATCCTTAAAACGTAGGCTGTGTAGGAAACCACGTCTATGTCCTTCTGCAACACAGAACGACAGCGGCAAGGACAAGGCTCCGGGAGAAACGTCCAAACTTGATGGCTCCCTTAAAAAACTGCTCAAAACTCAGCAGGACGCCATCAATAGAGCAAAAGAAGAGAGGGATAACTTTTATGATATGTGGGGCACTAAAGAGGACAACCCATTCATGCCAGGGTGGTTGCATTCATTTGGACTCTGGCTGGCGAAAGGAATGGACGATGCCATTCAGGCACTAGAGAAGCAGGCACAGGTTATACATGAGGAAGCTGATGTCACCCTTGAACAGCCTCTACGATCTACTGTAGATCTCACTGAGCATAGCTTGGATGATGTGCCAATTAGCCTTATTGTCCCCACCAGTTTAATTATGGCAACTCTATTCACATCATGGCTAGTTGTGACTGTCGGCTATTACATTTTTGGTGTATCTGCAAGTAGACAACTGCATGTACCAGATGACTGGATCACTAGCATACCACAGTGGTTGAAGTGGACAGCACCATATGTTGGAGGG
The DNA here is from genome assembly GCA_019693495.1 of Axilococcus clingmanii. Taxonomy (NCBI): domain Eukaryota; kingdom Viridiplantae; phylum Chlorophyta; class Chlorophyceae; order Chlamydomonadales; family Chlorococcaceae; genus Axilococcus; species Axilococcus clingmanii. The sequence goes on from JAAMXV010000419.1 coordinate 36,146, forward strand.
ACCATAGCTCTTGGGTATTTCAGACCCGAACTTTTGAACAACAGAGGAATGTTGCGATCTGCCAGTCTCCAAGATGATATGTTAAGAGAGCTCAATATTGGAGGGATAGTGAGTCTTGGTGCTGCTCTAGGGTATAGCTGCTCTCTCATTTATCAAGGTCTCTGGTTTCAGGTGTTCTGGGCTGCGACTGCTGGCAGGGATACTCTCGTTGGTGATGATCTTTTGAGTGCCACCAACAGCATGATGATTGCTCCTACATCTAGCATCCCAGCCTTGCTTGCTCTACCAACTGCCATACTCCTAACTGGAATGTTTGAGGGTGCTGCATTTTATTGCAATTCCAAGGTTAAGGATTTGAGTACTGAGCTCTCATTAGAAGAGATGGCTGAGAATGGAACTGACATGCAGGTGAAAAAGTCATATGAGCTGCTCAGAAAAGAAAATGTAGTTGAACAATTGTCAGAAGAGGATTTAGTTCTTACAGCTATCCGAATTGGCACATCTGGTACTTGGCTAGCTGCAGAGACTGCCATCACTGGAAGTTTGGTGTTTACAGTGTGCACCAGTGCTCTGGGAATCGCAACGGCATTATTCGTCGCTAGGGAGAATGCGGTCAATGATTTGAAGTAAGTAATTAAATCAAGCTTGAAGCAGTTTAATAATAGAATAGATAAACCTCTATACCAGTCATAGATACCCCATCACGGCCCTGTGACGAGGATCAGATTCCACTGTTTCTACTCCTTCAAACCCAGCCTGTCTCAAGCACTCTTCAACATCATACAAATAGTAAGAATCAGAGTGAGGCTCAGTGGATTTCATGAGTGTGAAGAGGATGGGAGGGAGTCCTTGAATAACTTTGCTTCTAGGGTTATTATCTGCGATAGCAAGGACACCGCCTGGCTTCAAAAGCCTCCGTGCCTCCTTCACCAAGTTTGCTATTATCTCTGCGGGGCATTCATGCACAACAAACTGTAATGTGATCATATCGAAGGAGTCATTTGAGAAGGCTGTATTCTCAGCATTTCCATGCAGGTACTTGATGCGCTTACGAGGCTCACCATTCTGATTCACAGTCAAAACGTCTGGGAGCAGTTCCCCACGCTCAATTTGACGTTCTCTGAATTCTGCTACTGCCAAGAAGTACGGGCTCAAATCAATTCCAGTAACCTCTGCCTGGGGATATTTGGCAGCCAACCACCGAGTGCTGACACCGACGGAACATCCTACATCTAAGATACTCTCTATCGGCGCTGACAAATTGTGAATTTTTCGAAAGGTATTGATGGCGCCTAGAATGCCACCTCTCAATCGCTGTTGGGCTGCTGTTGGAGTCAGATCTTGCTCCGACTTCCAAACCCTCAATGCCATGACCTGGGTTGCTGGTTCAACTTCATATGCAGCTAGCCAACTAAGATTTCCAGTATCATAGCCATGAAAGGGCACAGTATAATACCAAGGGTATTGCAAGGTCCTGTCTTCCAATTCATTCCTTATAGAGTGTAGTTCCTCGCGCCCTGCCAGGTCAGCGACAGTATTTCCCCAAGGAACGCCAGATTTCTCAGCGGTGCTTTGCATGGCTGACTTTGCAGCCACTTTCATCAGAGAAAAAGTAGGGGGGAAACGTATCGCTGCATTGACAACTTGAGAAAGTAATGTTTCTCCTGTGAAAGAGGTGTGCCATACGTCGTCGGAAGTTTGGACTAGCGCGAGAAGACAGATAACACACCTGTCCATTCTGGCTTCGACTTATCTGTTACGCCAGATGAAGAATGAACAATATGAAGCTTTCGTCGCTGCCTTTCTTGTACATTGGAACAGCCGGAACACGTAGAGATTATTTTGGAGGTAAACATGTATGCAACGCTTTAATTAGTTGGGATGTCACTTAGTGAGATACTAAAGCATCGGTACAACGTAGCTCTGACTCAACCTGATTGCAATTGGTCGAGAAATCATACTGTATTACTTAATGTTTAAGATGGTGATCAGATTGACCGCTGCTCTCTGAGTGGTGCTCTCCACCTGTGTGACAGAGCTCATTCAGGGGTGTATGATGAGTGTGAATGCCAGGAAACTGATGTACGATGTCCTGACAGCAGCTCTAGGTATGGTGCTTAGCAAATTAGGCCACTCATCATTCAAATTTCATGTCTTCTGTATGCACCATCTTTCCTATGTGTGAATCGGCGATGCAACACTCCATGCCCAGCAGGCTTGCCTCAAGGATATTCAGTCCTATCCTTGCCTGCGGGAGGACCTGTAGTAAATGGAACGCAATACTCAACTAATCGCTGAACGAATAGTATATGAAGGTATCCGACTACACTGAGAATCATATCGCTGCTATCGGCGTTTACATAAGCAGTAGGTTGTGTCTGGTTCGATTGTTTAATTGTCGTGTCACGAGAGGAGAATAGGATAACATGGCCAGCATGCGTCACACTATCGAGATGCTTCGACAGGCTATACAAAAGCAATGTCAAGCCGTCAGAGACCTTGAAAGGCCACCTTCTGCAAGCCGACGGCGTATGGCTCTGGCTTCGCTTCTCAGTATAGCCAGTCTGCCAGTCGAGGCCTCTCAACTGACCAATGGAAGCCTTGCAGAAATTATTGAAAGATCCCCTCCGGCATGGCCAGCTGCAAGTAGCTCAGTAGACCTTCCAAACTATTCAAAATCGGGGCCATATCAAGCGGCACGACTACCTGTCCTGGAGCATACCTGTGCATCTTGCTTCCCAGATTGTAATGGTGACAAGTGTATTGTCAGGCTGATGGTATCGTATCCAAAGGGATACAGCACTGTGGGACTCTCTCCTCCATTCCCACTCGTCATTTTCACACCAGGATTCTTGATTAAAGGAGAGCAATACCTACCATATGCAGACAGGTTGGCTTCGTGGGGCTTCTGTTGCATCATTTATGATAAAAGAGAGCAGGCTCTTGATCCCATGACCGATATTTTGTCCATCAAATTCTTGAGAGAGGTACTCGATTGGTCTACAAAGGATCCTTTGCTTACAAAAATTGCAGACACATCACGGGTGATGTTAGTGGGACACAGTCGTGGCGCCAAAATATCCACATTAGCAGCGATAGATGACCCTAGAGTGGCAGCTCTATTCTTGATTGATCCTGTAGACGTAACAATATATGCGCCACTCAGTGCAAAGTTTCCTTCTGCTGTTCAGAAGCTCAAAAGCAATAAGACTCCAATAGCTGTCATCGGAAGCGGTCTGGGCGGCGATTGTGTGCCAAAGGATTCCAATTACAATGTGTATTATGAAGCGGCATCAGGGCCTGCATGGTTGGTGGAGATCAGCAACGCAGGCCATTTACAGTATCTTAAAAACAGAGGCAGCGTTCCCTTTGATAATTTCTGTGTGGCGGGGTCCGTTGACGACTCGAAAGTGGTGGCCCTCACGCAGAGTTGTCTGGTAGCATGGGCAGAATGTTGGGTTCGAGACAATCAGCAACCAACGGAGAATAGCAGCTCCTCGAAAAGAATGAGAATGGGTGTGAATAAAGAGGGAGAACTTGTGGCAGGTGTTCCATCCTTTGACCCTGGGGTTGCATTGTTTTCTACCGAGGGCACAGTCCAGGAAAAATTGCTTCAAGAGGCTGGGCTAGAGGGCCTTAAAGTCAAAACACATCTTAAAAACTCTCCTAGTATCTTATGATTTTAATTGTCATTATCATCGTCAGCCTTCTCTTCTGTTATGACTACATCTTCTTCCTCCGCCAGCTCGCTCTGCTGCTGAGCCTGCTTGGGATCAGGGGTGGTCGGGGTCTTCTTCTTCCTGGTAGTGGCTGGGCGGGGCTGCTCCACCACAGAGGGGAAGCATTTCAACGAGTACTTTCTCGCGCCTATAAATGCACACCAGGGCTTATGAGATGACTTGCTCACTCCGCTTTTGACACTGTCACTTGCTTCATTGAAGGGTCCCCCCTCGAGTTGCAGGTGATTCGCTTTGGTTATAATCTCGTTGGTGGTCCCACCTTGGGGACCCAGATACATGAGCGCTCTTGCTACAATGGCAGGATATTTTGTCCCCTCAGTTTCTTTCAATACGGAGCGGAGCTCTGCCGCCGATGCGCCATGTGCCACACCTTTTTCCAGAATCTCTTCATCAGACAGCCTCCTGGACCGATCGGGCGGGGATGGTGGTTGTGCAACAGCTGGTGCTGGTGCTGGAGCTGGTGCTGGAGCTGGTGCTGGTGCTGGTGCTGGTGCTGGTGCTGGTGCTGGTGCTGGTGCTGCTGCTGGTGGCTGAATTTCAACAGAAGATACTTGCCCAGAAGGGCGTTCTAAAGGAGATGATATAGCTATGCCTCGAAATGGTCCCCCACCAGCAGCAGCCGCATGACTCCCAAATAAAGCAGCTTGAGCAGCTATGCCACCCGAAGCCAATTGCTGTGCAGACGTCTGGTTCTGAAGCTGTGACAATTTCTGTACTATAAACATCTGTCGTTGTTTCGGACTAAGCTGCAAATAAAACTCCCGTTCGTCTGGCTTCATCTGTTGGAATATTGTCAAGTTCATAGTGGCTTGCAAAGACAGTTGATTCTGCAGAGAGGGTGGGGGCGTTGCTTGTTCAGACTGGACAGATGGTGCTGGCGTCTGCTGATTGCCTGCCCATGCTGCCTTCTCTGCGGCCTTTGTAGCATCCTCTCTAAGCTTCCTATTCTCTTCATTCCTGCAGACGGAGTAGATTTTCTTCACAATTTCGGCCGTCATGGTACCGCTTGGGAACAAAGACACGACATCAGAAACGACTGCACTGCCAGCTTCTGATTGTATAGATTGACCATTCAAGACATTTTTTATGTAGGCATAAAGCTGCAACCTAACCTCTCTGGGAACTTGCCTCCATTGCTTCATGTGTGTGTCATCTCGAGCATTTGGTGGTGGTGCTTGCAAAAAATCATCAGTCTTGCTGCCTAGAGGCAGCGGATCTAACACTACCTTGGAAATGATAGCGCTCCTCAACCCTTCCAACGTTGCCTTGACTGAACCATCTTCTCCCTGTCCTTCTTCACTCTCAACTGATTTCATAGCAGATCTCAAGATGTGCGAAAGATTCTCTCTCTTTGTAAAGGGCTCTAAAAACACATACAGGTCACCTATGAGACGGATACTTGCAGATTTGCCATGGGTTTTAACCTCAGTGATGTATGTTGGTGCAAAGTCATGAGTGAGAGCTGACTTGATAGCAGGAGGAAGCCTTTTCTTGGTCTCAGCTCCCTCCACCGCAGCTTCCTCTACCGGGGCAGGCTCTGCTGCTGCAACTTTTCTGACTTCTTCTATGGCTGCCAACACTTCCGCTGAGGGTCCATATACCATTTTTGGTGGTTTACCAGGAGGTGAAGGCCCATCAACAATTTGCCCATTGGCATCCTTGACCTGCTTCATCTTTTTCTTTTTCTCTCCGCCTTCTTCCACACCTTCCACAGCTTTCCGTTTAGCTCTTTTGCCCTTCTTTTGGCCATCCTCACCCCCAGGCACTGCATCATCATCATCTGCCACTCTTTCAACACGACCCTTGGAGATGATGAACCCTTCATACTTAACTTTTCTCTTGTCTGCCAGTACTTTTGTGTCATAAAATTCTGTATCGTCTATGAATGCATCCTCATAATCGTAATGCCCCACTCCATGAGAGCCTTTGGGCCTGCCTGGTCTTTTGCTCTCACCATCTGTGCGCCCATTTTCATTTTCTGTTCTATTTCCATCAGTGACAGCGTCTTCGTTGGGGGCTGCTGCTCCCTCCTCTTCTATATCACTTTCGCTCATATCGCCTCTCTCGTCTTCTTGGTCTGAGTCCTCGTAATCGTCGCCACCCAATCCTCCCGCACCGACAGCTCTTTCAAGCTTTCTAATGACCCTCGTGAGGGGATTGTCACGCACATCTGGTCGCTCACCAAATATAGGTAGGCTGTTCTGGCCATTTTCCTCAGTGGTTGGGACTATTGGCTTGGCCCCAGCCTTGACACCTTTTTCCTTTAGGAGCTGCACAGTGGAGGGAGTCGGCTGGTAGGTTGGCCGCAGCAATTCTACTGTTGGTGGACTTACCTCCTTCCAATCCACTGGTTTCCATTTAGCCTGATATTCACTAAGATTAACGTAGATTTTACGACCAGGACCCAACAACTCCTGTGCCTTTTCCGATTGGGCCTTTAAGTCTGTGATCGTTGGCTGTAAAGTAATAGGAAGGGGCGCGATTTCTTGAGTTACTGGCTTTGAAGGCGATACGATCTGCTCCGGGACTATACGCCTTTTTGGCTTCTCTGCAGCCATAGTGATCAAGCTGAGGAATATAGAATTATTTCTATCACTGCTTCATAAAAGTCAGCATTCTTATGTTTCTCTCCATGTAATACTTATCTAAACGTTCAAAGACCGAAATATTCGCTGCGTGTGCTTGCCGATATAAATTAATATGGAGCACCTCATTTCGATCATTGAGGTATAGCCTGATTGCCTAGAGCTTGATAATGGTGGTGTGATCACCGGTTGGGTGTCAACTAGGCGAAGTATGTCCTGTGGCTTCTGGTGACTCATCATCCATAGTGTACAAGAGTTCAAAGAGATAGCTTTAATTATTACAGAAACTATGCAGTGCCTTAGAAACTAAACAGCACAGGTCACGGGCTTTCGACATTTATGAAGTGCATTTGAGCTAGAGCTCCGTCTTGTCTGATTCTACTTGAACCCATGCAAGGGCTATCGGCTTCTCCCATTGTGTTGCGTGAGTAGCTTCATTATAATAATATCTGCAATGTAAGAGGGACAGACATGATCAGTCAGGTGTCTGTTACTAAAGTGAATCTACATGCAGCAATACGCACGTCTCTTGGGTTTGTTCATCCATAGCCGCTGCCCATTGGAGTCCGGTTGGTTTTTCCCACACTGCTTCATTGGTATCAGGGTCAATGAAGAATGTGCGGCCTTCCTCTGCGGCACAAAAGTTGAACAAGTCGGTTAGGTGGTGTGACGTCGCTGTTGATAAACTTAGGCATTTTGCGATGATGCCACCCTCTATGGACAATCAAATCGTCAAGTATTAACTCGTACCATCTACATGCTCGTATTGGGGAGCCGTCCACTGAGTAGCATAAGTAATCTCGTTATAATAATAGTGTTGAGTCTGCACTGATTTGGCAGGCTCTACCTCCTTAGACTTCCAAAAGAATGCATTTGAAGGTGCTATGAGTGATACGTGCAGCAGCAGTAGCAATACTGCGAGACGGTTGGCTGCCTTGCTTTGCATCTAACACCAGCGGGAAGAAATTAACAGTATTTAAACGCTCGACTGGACAGTCGGTCAAAAGAGAGGAAAAATATGATATAACGTGTTCAAGAACAAAATTGATTCATCTATTACAAAGGCACAAGCTTTACAGCGCCCTTCATGAGTTTCCACCTTCGTCGCTATCCAGGTCAATTGTAAATTCTTCCTCATCGCCATTGTCATCTTGCTGTTGCCATTGCACTTCAATTCCTTGGTCTTTGTCTTTACTAACAAAAAATAACAGATCATCAGTGGTTGTTTCATCAATAGTACCACCTACCTGCTCCCTCTTAGCCGCCAACACCAGAGCATTTAGATGGTGTTTATTTAACGTGCCCAGGAACTGGTGAAAATGATCAGGTCCGTGTTGCCAGGCCTCCAGAGCATCAAGAACAACATCACTGGGAGGTTGGCTCCTCAACCAGTCGATGAAATCGGTCGGAACACTTATAGGAGCAACAGTGCACGTTTTGTTCCAGTTGTCATCGGGCATAGATGTCAGCACAAGCAATTTCAACAGATACAACTCAGTACTACTGTAAAGAGTGCTATCATAGCACGTGATAGCATTGGCAATGATTGGAAAACAAGCACCATAGATAGTACTTCTACGGGACAGCTCTTCAAGGACTCCAATCATGCCAAACGGCTCTAAACCCTTCAAAGTCAACCCAAGATGTGAATGAATGCTTTCCATGGCTGTCCCAATCTCCTGCAGTGCCAACACGTTGACAAGAATGACCTCTCCACATGCTTTCCTAGCCATCTCCACTAGATTCTCATCAGTTTTATAACCAAGCCACCACCTTCCGTTTGTGCGCATGGGTTGGATTATGTCGAGTCCTTGAAGGCTGCTCTCCAGCAGCGAAATCGTATAGTTTGAAGCCTCTAGTACATCAGTGTACCTTGGTAACGTACTACATGCTGAACGCATCAGATAGCTTGAAGCAACAGCAAACATTGCAGCAGCTTCTACTTGACTGTCAATCAGACCTGAGAGAGTGCCTGCTATACGAGAAGCTAGACATGAAGCTTCAAGCAGTGCAGCTGAACTTGGGTTATCCGACAGTCCAAGTTGCTTAGAGACATAATTTTCTATACGTCTTGGGTTCGCAGGTACCCTTGCAGCCAATGTGTCTATGGTTGGTTCAGCTATTGCGGCATAAGAATGATCTAAGAGAGTAGCGGGTAAATCTTCCTGGGGTACTGCATGCCTGGTCCTCTTGACTTTTTGAGCTGAAGGAGCCTCATACAAGCTGTGCAGGGTATCAAACAATGCTTGACTGTACTCTGCGACATTGTCGGTGAGGAGGGACTTGACTGGCCCTGCCGGGAGTGAACCGATCGCCTTTCTGAGAGACCAGTCAACGTCGCTAGCCTTCCAAACAACATTTCTGCGGTTTAAAAGGACTTTAGCGAGCTCTGCTATGAATAGTTTAGCTTCGTCGCCATCAAAATCCGGAGCTTTCTCTGAAGCTTTGGACAGGTTTGCCCGTTTGGCTCTTGTTCCTGCCATATTTCAATATTTTCAGAAGGTTACAACATACATGCATACAGTTTTTACCTCATTTAAATGAGAAAGCAAGGGAGGACCTTGCCAGTTTAGACTATCGCCCAGTGACTGGCACACATCAACCATTTATAGTGAAATCGACAGCTTATGAAGTCCCATCTTACAATCTTATCATCACAATGAGTAAAAATTCAAGATTGCTCAAGGACACATTAAACTCTCCTTTGTATCTACGCCAGTTATGGGATTTGTTCCACTTGCAATCTTGCACAAGGACATTGCCACATCCTTTCTCAACAAAGCATCAGTGAAGTCAGCACCCTCAATGGACTTGATGAGTCTGAATTGAGCATTTTGCAGTAATGCACCTTGCAGAACTGCATTTGACAGATCTGCACCCTCTAGATCAGCACTTTCTAAATCCGCTCCAGTAAGGTTGGTTCCGACAAACTTAGTATCCACACAAATTGCTCCAAACATTGTTACCCCAGTCATATTGGCATTAGAAAAGTTGGCCCCTCTTAAATCCCCCTTTGTAAGCTTCAACTTCCTCAGATCTTGGCCAGACAAATCTTGGAAAGATAATGCATTTGAAAGTCCTCCTCCACCGGAAACTGCTGAGGCAGGTTGCGGCAGTGCCACAACAAGGGCTGCCGCTGCTAATGCTGTGACAGCAATCTTACCAATTTGCTGCGCAAGATCAGGCTTTAAATCTAGTCGGCAGAGTGTAACTCCCATCCTCTGCCTGACAGGAGCGGGTCCCTTGCCAGTGCGCTATATTGTATGGCGGACGGTGATAAGTTACTTGAAACTGACACCGTGAATTATCGAGGTACGCAGCAATCATCGACTCACATTCGCTCCAAATGGCAAGATCCTAGCGTTCCATGAAATGGTGGTGGGATTCATCTTCTTGTGAATATTACGGTGACGCTTAGGCTGCGAATATTAAGAAGACTCAGCCGGGTTTCGGTATCTCAACAGCCTAATACGAGAGCCTTATATTTATATTCAATTCCGAAACTAGTTTTCCGATAGCTGCGTTCTGGAACATCTTCTACAAATGTCCGGATCGCAAGAAACAATGTGTGAGAATGAAGTCGCCGCAAGCAGACTTCCCACCATCTATCAATCCTTTGAATTCCTTCCTGTGCTCTTTCGTGCCTGTTGTGCATCTCCTGCATGCATTTAAACAACATCTAAGTCGCAGCTCATTGGCAACTTGTCACCACTTGCCAGTGTTAGGCTTAGCCTTCGATGGCATGTGCAAAATCTGCCACCGACACCTGATACAGGTCTTTTCAGGGAAGGAATATAGCATATGGCATCACATTTTATGTCGTTGTCGCGTATTAAACCCTAAAAAAGACTCAGATAATGTCTGACGTCATCCTTTAGCTCTTTTCAAGTCAAGCCGTGTCTTGGATCACCAAAAAAAAATGCTTGGGCAAAGTTTATTCCTAGGAGTACCTGTGCGCCGAATAATAAGGGCAGTAAGTTATTGACATTTGTCCAGAGCCTGTAGATTTCTTATTTGGATACGTGATTTCTGACGCCTCACTTTCGAAAAGGTCTGGATTTTACTCGCTTTTTGCACCCTGTCGGCTCTTCCATGGATGGTAATAGAGTTTCGAAAGCATGATTATGCTGTCCATTACCAAGGTATGCGATAACAGCAGACCTGTCAATCCTCAACTGCACTCGCTCAATTTCCCCTTTCCACTCATACAGCTTGGTTTGTGGCGGGAATATTTGTTATCCTTGCAGTTTCAGCATCCATCTATGAGGTGGCCATGCACCTGGAGTATTATAGTAGACCACGTCTCCAAATTCGCGTCATCCGCATCCTATGGATGGTTCCCATTTATGCAGTAGACTCTTGGTTGAGTCTGCGGTTCAAAGAGGCCCGGTTTTATATAGATCCCATCCGAGAATGCTACGAGGCCTTTGTCATATATAACTTTTACTGTTACTTAGTAGCTTATCTAGAGGATGAATTTGGTGACATCATAGCATACTATTCTACAAAGCAAGATGTTAAGCATTTGTGGCCGGTCAATAGGTTTTTAGAACCCTGGAAGGCAGGAGAGGAATTTTTTTGGGAGACTAAACGAGGTGTTTTGAGTTACGTAGTTGCAAGACCATTAATGACGGCAGTTTCAGTAATAGCAAATATGGGTGGGGCATACCATGAAGGTGTCTTCAAATGGTCTGCTGTGTATCCCTATGCAACTTTTGTCAATAACTGCACGCAGATGTGGGCACTCTATTGTTTGGTCCTGTTGTACAGAACGACGCACAATGAACTGATGCCAATCAGACCACTGTCCAAATTTATCATTATTAAGGCGGTTATTTTCTTTTCATTTTGGCAGTCGGTTGCAATAGATGCTGCAGCTAACTTGGGACTGATACACCCTGCTGAATACTCTACCTATGACGCAGATGATGTGGCATCTGGCCTTCAGAATTTCCTGATATGTATAGAGATGTTCTTTGCTGCAGTTGCACATGCCTATGCATTCCCTCCCAGAGACTATATGGACCCCTCACGACCTCCTGCCGGATTTTTGAATAATATAAGAGTGATGTTTGATGTGCGCGACGTAATGACCGATGTTCAAGGAGTAGTTCAGGACACATTTGCAGAGACCACTACGAGTTTCCAAGCAGTAGGAAGACGAACCTTAGCGTCTGCTAGAGATGCTGGAGTAAGAGCGGCAAAGCCAGTCGCAGGGCTCCTGAACTTCAACGGCAAAAAAAAAGTAGAAGAAGTGGAGTCTCTGTTGCCGAGGCAACCTCCTTCATCAGCCTCTGTATAGTAGGAGTACATATATATTATGTGTATTTTAAATCTCGAAATTTTTAATGTCTGCACCGGACACAGTATCGGGTTTGTAGCTTTTAGAGCCTACGTCCTCCCAATTTGTTGACAGTGCAGTCCCTCCACTCTCATGATATGACTTCATCATAGCACGTCTAGTGTCCTCATCAGCACCAGCAAAGATTTCCTTGAAGAAATCCAAGGCTTCCTTGCCTTCGTCATCACCCTGGGTCTCCTTCTCTACTGCCTTCCAGTCTTTTTTGCTGGTATATGGCGAGACACTCTTGGCAGGTGGAGCTGGCACGCTTGTCTCTAAGGACTTCCAGTCTACGAGCGTGGCCTTCTTTAGTTTGATCTCAACCTTGGTGCCCAGCACGCTATATCTGCTTTCTTCTGGAATGACTTGAGAGAACAGATCAAGGTCAAGCTTCCATGGGTCAGCTGCCGTGCCTGATGAGGCATTCCATATAGCAATTCCAACCTTGCCAGCTTCTATGATCACTTGCACTTGATCCTTCGATAACCCCTTTGCCAGTACGTTAATCTCCACAAATGGCCCAGTTTGAAACCATTGATGCCGGTATGTGGCTGAAGGGGGTGACGCTGCAGTAGCAGGTGGCGGAGAAGCCTTCCAATACTTTGAATACTCTGGATCATCCACTCTCACAGCAGACTTCCCTGGTGAATTGTCAGCTGGGCCCTCATCTAATTGCTGCTTCGACAGTATATCTGCAATGTCCAATCCACCCTTTGGATAGCTCTGCCCATTGATCATTATTTCTTCCGAGGATGAAGGAGGAGGTGAGCGTGCACTCGCTCTTGTAGCAGTCTCGTGCAGTGTCTGATCTTGCTCTATACCTAACTGTTTCTGAGTTTGACAAACCCAGCTTCTACATAAACTCTTCATCCCTTCTGTTGTTGCGCATTCCTCAGCCTTTCTAAACGCATCCAGGGCGCCCTCATACTCTTCCAAACTGTAGAAGGCTTCTCCGCGAACCTTATGGGCAGCGGAGATAATGGGATTTATGCGTGCTGCCTTTTCTGCATCTACCAAGGCCTCCATGTATAGTTTCTGCTTGTTGTACGCAGTTGCACGGCCGACAAGAGCTTCAACATTCTCCGGTTGGTTTTCAATCACCTTCAGATACGCTTCGGTTGAGTGAAAAACTCTGATTATCTTTCAATCCATCGACTTGAACATACCTCGCTATAAATCTCAGTAGCTTTGGGGTAGTCTGCTGACCGTAGAGCCTCCTTAGCCGACGAAAGAGACATTCAGATCACTAACACAACAAGGCTGGGAGTAGGACGCCAAAGTCTGGCAGATCAAAACCAGGACTATCTGGATGGATTTAATATTATGGGGGCTGGGTTTCATGCACGTCGCCTAAAATTATGCTGATGTTGGAAAGGGTCCCTCAAAAGCTAAATTTAGCTTCTCTTGTTACTCAAAGAAGGTAAAGCTTTACTGGAGCTACTCAGAGAGCCTAGAAAAAGGCAAAAAAGATTCTGGATTTGAAATCCGAAACTCAGGCCGACTTTAGTGATCCCCCATCCCTTTCATCAGATGGCTGACGGAACTTTGCCCAAGTCTACCTTACAAAAGTACATCAAGGATGCTTTACCAGAAGGCACTAAAATAGCTGGGGAGGCTTTAGACTTAGTAGTGCAGTGTTGCAATGAGTTTGTTTTACTTCTGACCACCCAGGCCAACATGATCAGCGAGCAAGGGAAAAAGAATTCAATAAACCCTGAGCATGTCATTAAAGCTCTAGAAGACCTGGGTTTTGATAATTACCTCACTGCTGTTCAAAGTGCATATGAGAGTTTCAAGGATGATAGAAAGCTGGAATTGGAGAAAGCAGCCAAGAAGCGGAGCTCTCAACAGACCGCTGGAATGTCCCGTGAGGAGCTAATAGAGCTGCAGCAGAAATTATTCTCACAAGCAAAAGCGGCAACATTAGCAGACACATAGACAAAATTGAATAATGAAGCACAGAAGGTCATGATGTATTGTTACTTTTTAGGAAGAAATAACAGGAATGAAACACTTTCCATTTAATATGCAATAGTCACAAGGGGGCAAAGCAGTGTTCTTGGTCACTCAAGGCCGAAGCCTTCACTGTTCAAAATCGCGAGTCGTAATCTGTCGGCCAACTTATCTCTGGACTTGTAACTTGGCAGCAATAGAGTGTTGAAACAAGTATGGCTGGTTGGCAGTTTACTGGAGTCGGTACCATCCCGTTGGATGATGCATCGGAGATTGGCAAGGCCACCAATTGGCGCCCGATCCGACCCAGTAAAAAATTTCAACAATAACTTCTTCTCTTCAGCATCAAACTCTCCAACCACTTGCCATAACCACTGAACAACTCTGTGTTCTGCGTGATACCCTCCCTCATAACGAGCATGTTTCATCAACCCATCAAAGTCCAAGCAAGGGTTGCCACACACCAGGCGCTCTAATTCTGTTGCTGAGAATAGTTGTAATGCTGGACCACCACACAGCATCAAGAAACCTTTAGCAAAAGCTTCAAACTGGGCATGCACACTGCGATTCAAGAAAAAATCCACGTAAGAATCCACAAACTCTCTCCTGTTCTCTTCTGTGACTGCCAAGGTGTCACCGCCCTCAATCAATTCAAAGCTGCTGTTCTCACCAAAAGCTGGCACTTGAACTGTAAATGTCTGACAGAACACATCCTCTACGGAACCCTCACCCTCGTATTGCAACAGCTGACGTAAAGATCTGCCAAGAGTAGGCTGCATGTCTTCCAGATCCCTCAGCTTAACTTCCTGTCCTAAAATTTTGCGATACAATGCTAGAGGGAGGGGGAAATCAAGCAGCACAGCATTGTATATTGCCAGGCCAACCACGAGGCCAAGAAGTAAGAACTCACTTTCAGCCTCCAAGGATGCAGGATTGAACCAGTAGGTACGAGATTCAGGCTGGAAAATAAGCATGCCATAATCCGGATTCAAGAGTTCTGGGATGAGCAATTGGAAAAACTCCTTCTTCACTCCGCCGGCATCCACGCCATCCTCTCCGATGAAGTGCACTCTGAGGGGCTTGAAGAGATCTCTTGGCCTCTGTCGCGCTATTTCATCCAAAGCATCTTCTAAAAGATGATTTCTCCTGATCCGCACGATACACATATCAGGGTGGAGGTGGGGAAATCCACTTTCCTCTGGAGTCGGTAGGTTGAGACTGCCTTGCTTCCAGAGCCGACCACCAGTCTCCGCACCATTGACTTGGCGCCCAACCACCCGCCTCTCATCTTCTGTGACGCTCAGCCCGGCCGCAGCGGCAGCAGCTGTGGGAGAAAGATTGCCACTACCATGGGCATCAGACCGCAATGAATTGAACAGCCACCGTAGCCCACCGCCTTGTCTGTCTCGTCGACGAGCGCTGTCGCTCCTCATCCCATGAGCGCTGTTGTCACCAGAGCCACGGGAGGACATTGGCCTTGCTTTTTCATTAGGAATGACACGCTCAGGCTCAGAATCGGGGGGGCTTCTGCGTCCATTGGCTTGCTCCAGTCGCGATGCTGCGACAGTTTGATCCATCTGAATTCGAGCCTCTGTCTGCAGCAGCTTGCTCTTTGCTCTAGGGTTCAGTAAGAAGGGGTAGGAGCAGAAAGAGAAGGGACCATCGGTGCTATTGCTGTGCTGTGGCATATCATGTGTTTGTCTCCAGGCAACATAGTGGTCCAACACATCCAATTTCTCTGAAATCAACTCATTATAAAAAGCTTCTGGAAGGAGCTTGCGTCCCAACTGGTTGGCTTCCTCCACCTTTGCCAGCACTTTGATCACGTTCATGACCGACACCGTCAGTTTCTTGGTCGCATACAGTTCATCTGTCAGATATTTTTGAAGTGGTCTCACGACTCTCGATTCCAACAAGTCTGCAGGATACTCTGCCCACCATTTCACCAGCAAGTGACGACAGGAAGAGGGAGCAGCCAACACTGCATTGCAGATACGGGGTATGAGGGAATTGGCGCATCTCGGATCGCTGAGCAGCAAACATTGCATGGCGGCAAGAAGGACTTGCGCCCTCTCCGGGGTTCCCAGCAAACGAATATTTCTTTCCAGCTCCAAAATCAGAACATCTAGGGCCTTCTTCATGGCTTGATAGAATGGTTGAGTGACTTCTGACAAACCATCACCTCTCCCAGAAGAGCCATCGCTATTGGCTGGTGTGGAAGCAAGAGGAGGATCCAATTCCAAAATACTCTTCTGCATGAACTCAAGAGCTTGGACGTCTACACCTACGGTGTCGTTCATCCCAAAGGCGGCACTGATTGCAGCAGCCGAACCAAACACTCTTTCCACCGCCCCTGCAATTGAGGGGATGAGGTGTGCAGATGCATCCACATTAGGAGACTCTTTAGCAGCTGTTACAGCCTGCTGCAGTCTCTCCCACAGTCTAGGAGTGGAGGCATCTGGTAGCTCATCTGCAGCACGAGTGAGAAAGGCAGAGCACCCATCGCCTGCTACGACCAGAGAAACAACTGGAGCTTTGGCTCCAGATGCATCCTGTAGAAATGGCAACTCCAGTGGTAATGGAGTTACGATGTTTACCTTGTTGCCAGTTTGATCCACTACATCGAGATGAGTCATGGCCATAGAAACACCGAGGGCAGAAGCTTCAACACCTGGCAGTTCACCATGATCCTTCGAGCCACACCCATAGACACGCCCGTCCCGGCCCAAGAACAGCGTGTGTGAGGAGCCACAGGCTACTTGACAGACTCCACATCCTTGTAGGTCTACAACTTCAAGGGGAAGGGAGACTGAACGGAGTGTGCGG
This sequence comes from Axilococcus clingmanii, assembly GCA_019693495.1. Taxonomy (NCBI): domain Eukaryota; kingdom Viridiplantae; phylum Chlorophyta; class Chlorophyceae; order Chlamydomonadales; family Chlorococcaceae; genus Axilococcus; species Axilococcus clingmanii. The sequence continues at coordinate 52,591 of JAAMXV010000419.1, forward strand.
TTACCGAGCTGTCCTGCTGTGTTGCTTCCCCATGAATACACCTCCTCGTCTGTCAATGCGACAGTGTGATATGCTCCTGCTGCAACAAATCGAACGCCTTGTAAAGCAATTCTCTTTGGTACCAAGACTTTATCCTCTTCATCGCGGACAGAACCAAGTTCTTCTAATGGGGTCCCAGGCTCTCCAGATAAGCTAGCTTCTAAAACATCGTGAGGAATGCTGAACAGCCATTCTGCAGCTACTTCGATGCCTACATTTCCAGTCTCATGGAGAGCCAGCTCGCCCTGGTCTGGGGGAATCCCCATCTCCATCATTGCCGTTAGAAATCTCTGGTTCACTCTACGATTTGCCCTCTTTCGCTCACTAGCAGTGCGATTGGCTAATCGCTGTTGAGCAATATCCGCTGCTGGAGGAAGGCCCAGCTGCCCTTGGTCGTTGCTCCCCCAGGCAAACAGGAAACCATTGGATGTCAGAGCAGCCGAGTGATAGGTGCCGGCAGCCAACTGAAGTACTGGCAATGCCCACAGTGTCTCTATAATTGTTGGCGATTTACGATCGCTGGTGTCTCCCAAACCCAGCTGACCCTTATCATTGCGACCCCAGGCGTACACTTGACTTGTCCCCGTCACACACAGTGTGTGATACTTTCCACAAATAACCTGAGTCACCATTGTTTCATGCAGGACCTTCAATGACCTGGGCTTGACCCAATCTTTTTCTGATTTTTCTCCATGTCCACACTGACCATACTCATTGCTTCCCCAGGTGATTACGTCCTGTGGTGTCACTGCGACTGTGTGCTCAGAACCACAGGCGACGGCCTTGACGTCCCAGCCATATAACAGTTCCATTCGACGAGGGGTGGATGAAACGTTATTAGAACCCCCAGGTGGAGAGCCCAATTGTCCTTTTTCGTTGAGACCCCATGTATAAACTTCACCTCGTTCACCCACACCAACTCCATGACCTGAGCCCAGACTCAGGGCGCGCCAGGTGAGGGCTCGGAGAGGTTGAGGGTCGGTCACTCGTGACCGCTGAGATTCTAAACCTAATTGACCTGTTTTGTTCAGACCTACGCGCCATAAATGAGAATGAGGATGAGCTTTGTATCATTGTACATACCCGGGAAACTGCCTGCTATGACAGTATATCTATCTACTAACTGACCTGAAACCCACGCATTCTCGTGGAGTGCAGTTGAGACCAGTGGACTATGAGGACTGATTTGCAAACCGGCTTCGAGCTACAGGTATAAAAAGATGTGCATTGTCAGTATACATAAGTGGTATAACTGTAAGGGCGCCCAAGGTGACCCTTTTTGGCGAGTACAGAATAATTTGCAACTCGGCAGGTAAAATCTATAGTTGCTACTTTCACTGATATTTCGATAGAACCATCACGTATTCTAGTCATTGTATCATAAGATCTACTGATACTCTCTTGCGCCGCAAAACGGAGTCCGCATCTTACCTTGAGAGCTGAGATTCTATTCGATGCCTGCACTCTGACTTTCAGCCACGGCGAGCTTTGGCTCCTGCCAGTCGCATCCACTGATACATCCATGTCTCTCATCAATTTTATCTAAACTAAATGAAGAAACAAGCTGAAAAAGTCCTTTAGGCACAACAAACTGCCAACCCCAGCGGGGCAGTTGGCCATCACAGCATGCAAGTGCCTTGCTTTATTGCTTCCGTTCTGACAGGAGAGTGGATATCTATGTATTCCACCCTTGAGAGTCTGGAGTCAGAGGCAGTACACTGCCAAGGATGCTTAGGAAGACAGCGTATTTGTCTTTCAGATAGGCTGCATTGTAATCTCTAGCCTTGATTTAGCATGCCTCGCTGGCATTTGCGCTGAGGGTGTCTCAAAGATTCTTTAATGTTAAAATTGGCTCGTGCATACGGTGCGTATCACAAATGTTATTGCAAAGTGACATGGGTTTAAATTTATCAAGTAGCTTTGATGAATGCTTGTTTGTAGCCCGAGATACCAGCATCGCGTGGTTCTCAGGAAGGCATTATTGAATACCCAACCGTGTGGGTGAGTATTTGAGGTCTTATAACCCGACAGGATTATCTACATATATTTTAGGAAATATGAGAGGTATCGATGAGTGTTGCTCACTTCCCCCAGTCCATCGCAGTTTCTGCATAGAATATGAACGGCAAGCAAAGTAAGTGTGGCTTGTGCAGCCGTTATTTCGCTGATTGCGATCTTCGGTTGAATCAAGTGTCGATTGGTGGCAGGACAGGCGACCTCCTCTGTCAGCAGTGTTGGTCGGTGATTTGTCCGCAGCCATGGCCGTCTTCCAGCCACAGCAAAAGTGATAGCCCTGGCGATCAGATGACAACTGGTCGTCCCCCTTTAAACAGACGCTCTAGCACACCATGTGTCCCAGTGAATGGTCTAAACATTCACCAGAAGCCTTATTGTAGGCGTACTCAAAGCATGGCTGAAATTCCATTGGGAATTGCAATGCCTTCGCCTCGACCTCTGCAGTACAACAGCTGGCATTCAGCATCCTTACCAGAGCAACATGTCATCCTCAGTGGTCCTAGTAGTAACGATCCTAGGTGGGGTGCTCTAGCGCAGACTTGCTCGGCTGGAGGTTCTTTCACTGACCCCCGCACTAAGCCTCTAGGAGCTACGGCTCCAACATTGACTCGCCCCCTTGGTCAGTCCTTACATGCAGCTCCTGCTTCAGCCCCTACCTTTTCTCCGTTTGAGCTGCGCAATCTGATGGATGAAGAAAGTTTAGAGCTATTTGAAAGTCAAAGCCATCTGTTAGATGACAATAGCAAAGCAGCGTTGATGAAGCAACGGCAATATCTTCAGTGGCAACACCGCCAGAATTCACTTACTGAAGCAGGGCCAATGGAATCAGTTTTGGAGCGCCAGGATTCGGCTGGATCTGGGAGTGCAGCAGGGGCACTCCTTACAAATACCGAGGATCCCAAAAGTAACGAGATTGGCTCAGATGGGCCTGCCTATGCAAATAGTTTAGTCAAAAGAATAGAACACCTTGAGGGGCAGCTTGCCGTCATGCAAGGTCGAGCTCAAGGTTTAGACTCCAAACTCAAAGAATATATGGAACTGGCTCACTGTCGCATATGCCGCACTGCTCTTAGAAATTGTGTAGCACTCCCATGTTTGCATTTCCATTTTTGTGATACTTGCTTCAAGCAACACTGCTTGCAGACACAGAACTGTCCAACCTGCTCGATGACAGTTACTGGTTATCAAGCTTTACTGATATCTAGATAGACACCCTATGAATATATATATAATGTAGTACCATTTCTCGTTCTTCATTTTTCATTGTGGAGTTGTACTTTTCTATGATGGATGTATAGGGAGGAGCAAAGTTTCCATAATTGAAATTGAAATTCTAGAGAGACATGTAACAATTTCTTTCATTTAGTTACACAGAGTACTACCGTAGTTCATGCCTGGCTTTTGCCATAGACTTTAGCTTGCTCTTGCAAAATAGTTTGACGAATACCTTTGCCCTTGGGGAGAGAAATCAAAGGCTTATCACCCTTTCCGATAACAAAGACGTTGGAAATTCGAGTTGCGAAAGTGTGGCCTGCCGCATCCTTGATGTGGACAATATCAAATGAGCCCTTGTGGTTCTCTTTGTGCACTACAACGCCAACACGGCCATTATTATGACCTCCTGTGATCATGCAAAGATTTCCAACATCAAACTTGATAAAGTCCCTGATCTTGCCAGTCTCCAAGTCAAACATGATGGTGTCGTTCTCACGAATCTCTGGATCGGGGTAGCGGATCGTTCTACCATCATGCGTGGAAACATATGGAATGCCTCCCTTACCAAATTGCATTCGGCGAACCTTACAGAGCTTGTAGCTGGCCTCCTCGCGTGAGATGCGATGAACTACAAAACGTCCCTTGGAGTCGTACACCAATCGGAAGTGTTCGTCTGTCTTGGGAATACGAATGACATCCATGAACCCAACAGGGTAAGTTCTGTCGGTGCGGACTTTATTATCGACCTCTACCAATCTGTTCATCAGGATGGTCATGACCTCCTTTCCAGTAAGAGCATACCTACAATAACGGCATGTGAGTGAGCATGCACCATCAAAGACAGACTGAAGAAAAAATGACGGAGTTGTGTCCATTTCAAAGGACAGTGAATCGCTGTACTTACTTGAGGCGATTCCTAAGAAGAAGAATGAGGGGTAAACATTCACGAGTCTTGTGAGGACCCGCAGATGGCTTAGGGGCCTGCAGAGAAGAAGCGGCGCATTAAGTAAGTATTTGCACCTGTCAAATCTATAAAGTGGTATATGAACAGCAACTGCCACGAGACAACAACATGGCGCCACATCATCACCAGGAATCAAATTTTCATCGGGTGCCTTGGTGACAAAAATTCCGTTTTTTACGCAGACTTACAAATATACCGCCCAGTTTATCCAACATCCAATGCTTGGGCGCATTCAAGCGCTTCAAGTGCTTTTTAGGTCCGCGCACCATCTTGGCTGTGGGTACTCAAAAACCCTCTATGCAGCACAAGTGATGTTTTGAATTGAGCGTTAGTGACGCGTCCGTGTTCAAAAATGAGAGAATGGAGCAGTTGGTCTTGGATGATATAGATGCAGCCACCACTCAGGAGGTCTTGGCTCTTTTGACCCTGGGATGTTCATTTGAAGCACACCTGAACAGCTCAGGGTTCAACTTACCTAATTGTAACTGTGGACCAGACTCATAATTTGCGAATCTAAAATCCTCATATACTGTCATTGAGAGAATCTCTAAGATCCATCAGTTTCTGTTTAACCAACGACCTTCAAAAAATGTGTACATAATTTCCAATAACGTCTAATTCTAAATAAGGTATCTTATTCTATCAGGAGGTATCTTCAGTAATTTAGATCTATGGACCCAGAGGGTCATGTACAACAGGTCCGTGCGCTAAAAGATGAAACTGACCTGATTGATGTAGCCATCCACCTGAAGTCTTCGTCTCAAAATCCAAGGGAACCATCTGACTATTATCGTATATGTCTAACTGCAGAAGTAATGGAAAGAAAACGAAGTTATCGCGAGTCGTGGGGCCTTCACGTCTCGACGAGGTAGGTCTTAACTCAGAATTCCAGCCCACCATAACCAACGGCTACAACAACTTATACAATGACTCCCCCCCATGCGCTAACAGCTACCTGACAAGCAAACGCGCCCCACTGCCTCTTTGTCTTCTGGGATGAAGCCGCATCCAACTCCAACTGGAGGTGTGTTCAAGTCAGCAGCGGTGGAGGTCTTGAGGAGAGAACGGAGGTTGATGAGCACAGGACAAATATGTCGCCTGGCACTGGATTGGGGTCTCCTTGTTTGTACAGGAAAGACTCCAGAAGCAACGATGGCTTCATCTCTGTATGGAGACATTAAGCGTAAAGATAGGAAGTCTCTGTTTGTTCGTCCACAGGAGGGACTCTTTGGACTGAGAGAATGGTTAGACGGTGGTGCACCAATACCCGCCATGCGCCAAACACAGAGGAGCACAAAAAGGCGAAGACGATCTGATGACCTTGAGGAAAGCAGTGAAGTAGATTTTCCAAAGAACGAGGATAAGGTTGGAACAGAAATGGAGCAGCAGGCGCACATTGGCAGTGTCTCCATAACGCAGCACAGCAGAAGGAGGGATCCAGAATGTATACCATCAATTCCTCCTCCAATATTGAGGGAGCCACCTCATATACCTTCACCAGCGATGATTCCACATCTTCACGTACCAGACAATGGATCAACATCTCCTGATCTCTACCTTGCACTGCTCAGTCCTCCGATACAGCAGACAGCCCCCTTGGTGAGCATATTCAGCCCAGGGACACTCCCTGCAGATTTTAGTTCCCCTGTGGCTCCATTCACTTGGCATTCCGATTGGAAAAGCGCTGTATCATACAAAATAAGAGATCCACCCCAGCAGAGAGATGAAGCCCAAACCACACCAGAGAAAAGCCATGTTCATAATGACAAACAGGTGCAATCTGTTGACATGGAACCTACCCCCAAACTAGTAGAAAAGATTCAGGAGATTGAAGCAAAGGTGGCTGGAGTAGAGAATAGATGGGGAAGCCTGCATCCCTATACGGGCAAAGCCCAGATTTTGATGTATCATGCATGTCACCATCATGCACTTGCACGCTTTTATTCTGAGAAAGGTAAAGAGTCTCTCCAAAAAGCATATGATATAATGGCTTTTAATGGAGGAGTTCAAGCCAAAGTGGAGGTGGGCCAAGAGCTGGGCAGAGTACTAGCGACCAAGGGTGGCGCTGCGAGTGGCAGATGATGAGGAGCAGGAATGAAGCTGCGGCTAGAATGACCCATTGACTGCAAAGTTATAGTATCAATAGCAAGAGAGAGGAGAGAGGGAGAGCGCGAGGGGGGGTAGTTGCACCGAAATCTGCCCGGCCAAGGTGAGGAGGATGCGCTATATGGGCTGCCAGGATATCTGGATTGTATGATGCGGCTAAGACGACATAGAGTTGTGAGAATGTTCACCGATTTCAAATTATTAAGTGTTGTTTAAGTATTTGAGCATTCTCTACGTTCACTTCAAGGACGGGAGAGCAATAAGTATTGGATTCTGCTGTCTGACATCATTTCTGAAAAAGATTCTTTTCTGAAGCATAAGTATTTTGTAGGCCGAGGAATTTGAATTGTATCTTGAGATTAAGAGACTCAATATACCCTTATTTGAAAGATAGTAGTGGTGTGAAGAGCGAGCCGGCAGCAATGTCTACAAGAGAAGCCAAAGGTGCTCGTGTTGATGCTGCTGCTACCAAAACAACGACGACGTATACGGGGGACGAACGCGAGAGAAAGGTACGTCCGTATAAGTGTCACGTACAGCACGCATGCTCATTCCTACATATATTGTGTAATCTACTTCGCTTATGCTGACTTTTCGCTGTACATACACAGGCTTTTGTTGAACCTAAAGTTGCTCCAAAGCCATTGACTACCCCTTGGGCAGCAATTGTCAAAGCTTATCGGCAAGGCAGCGAATCAAGCCACACCTCGCCAACGGCAGAGTCAGCACCAGGGGGGCAGAGCATAATGGAGGAAAGTGAACCCAAGCCTGTGGCTGTTAAAAATAAACCAGACACTAAGAAGGCAGAAGAGTGTGCTGCTATCGCACTCACACCTCAACCAAAAGAAACTCAGCCTGCAAATGGCACAGACTCGCCCAGCACAAAGTCAATCAGCTCTCCATCTTCAGACGGTGGAGGAGTCAGGGACGAGGTAAAAAGCGATGCCTCCAAGCTTGCATGGAAAGTTCCAGTAACAACAGGACCTGCTGCTACACCATTGCCAGGAGCTCAAGTTAGCTGGCCATCTTTGGGAGCTTCAAAGGAACCGGTGACCAAAAAGCAGCTCCGACAAAAAGCTCCTGCACCGACTGCACCTACGCCAACAACGCCAACAACAACAACAACAATAGCGACAACTGCTCCTGCTGCTGAAAAGACAGCTCAGCGTAATGAGAGAAAGAAGAATAGTCATCATCATAACACTAACAACAATAATAAGCGCACGTCCTCTAGCCCTGACGCATTAGCACAGAAATCAGTTGACGTTGTAGAAGTTACAAAAGGCCTACATGGGGGTGGCAGTAGAGGAGGCACTAGCGGTCGAGGAGGTCGTAATGGAAAAGGTCACGCATCTTCCAAGGATGGTGGGGGTACTCATGGAGCCCCTCCCGCTCCACCAGCGGGTCAGCGTCCCGCTGGTGGAAGGTATCGCGGCAGGGCGGTGGGGTACATCAATGGAGCGTTGCTGCACGGAAACGGGGCTATGTACCCAAGAGCCATACCTCCTCAAGCATTCATGTTCCCCATGGGCCCTGCCCCAGTTTTCTACCCTCCCGCTGCCTATGGAGTCTCCACCTCCATTGGAGGGGCCCTCCAAGGGCCCCCAGTGGAGAAGATTCTGGATGCGGTTTGCACGCAAGTTGAATACTACTTCTCGGTCGACAACCTCGTCAAGGATGTGTTCCTGAGATCTAAAATGAATGAGGAAGGTTGGATCCCCGTGCATGTCATAGGAGCCTTCAACCGAGTCCGGATGTTGACCCCTGATCCAGCTGTGATACTTGCTGCATTAGAGTCTTCTGCAGTCATAGAAATCTCATTTGATAGGCTATATTTGCGGCCCCGACAGCAATGGCAACACTGGGTGCTCCCTGAAGCGCAACGAGATCAAGAGGCGCATGCTGTTGTGAGAGCTGCTGCTGCTGCTGCAGCGGTAGCTGGTCCTCCTCCACCTAGAAAGAACCCCAGCAACGCGAAGAACCAACATGGCGACACAGTTGTTGTTAATAATTACGACAGCAGTAATAATAATTATAACAATAATAATAATACTAAGCCGCCCCATGAGAGTGAAGAACCCATGAAGGGCGAAGATGATCACATGTTTCAGTTGGATGAAGAGCATGAGGAAGAGGCTGGAGGCGAGGTGCCGCCAGCAAGGGGTGGTGGTGGTGACCATGTGTTGGATGATGCAGAATTGGCCAGGTTGATAGTGGTAAAGCCTTCAACTCGTTCACCTCAAAAACCCAGGCTGCAGGTAGATGTCCACAATGGCGAAAATGGTGATGTTGCCACTGTTATCAATGATGGCTTGGAGCATTATGCCCTTCACCTGAGCAGCGACAATCCCGCAGTTTCAGCAAGTACCAATAAACCACCTGCAGGCAAAAGTATCCCTAAGAAGAAAGCATCAAGTTTTTACCCAGCATCCCTCCCTAAGAAGGATCATTTTGCTTCGCGCCAAAAAGTTGAGCACCGCCTCGGGATGACCCCCCCATCAGTTTCTGTGGGCTGGCTGCTGGGGTCCACTCCACCTGCAGAAGGCAGGTTTAGTGCGCCCGGCAACCACAGTGGAGTCTCTTTGGCTTCCTCTCTACCCCTTGCAAGGTTTCAGCACCCATCATATGCTCTGTTAGAGGATAATGGCTTTGCACAGATGAAGTATGATAAATTTAAGGCAAGATGCCTGGTAGAGCGCAGTGAAGTTGGTCCCGGCATCAGCGACGAGATGAACACACTGTTTCGCTTCTGGAGTTATTTCTTGAGGGATCGTTTCAATACGAGTATGTATGAAGACTTTAAAAAATATGCCTTGGAGGATGCCGCAGCTAAGTACCAGTATGGATTGGAATGTTTGTTCAGGTTCTATTCGTATGGTTTAGAGAGGGAATTTAAGCTCGACTTGTATCGGGATTTTGAAGAGCAAGTATTGAATAACTATGAAGCAGGTTGTTTGTATGGCTTGGAAAAGTTTTGGGCGTTTCATCATTACCATGGATTTCCTAAAGGTAGCAACATTGCTATGAATCCAAAATTGCGCAAGCTTGTCGAAGAAGAGTTCAAGACGTTGGACGACTTTAAAGGGAAGCATGGGGGTACAGGCTCCCTCCCAAATCACGTGTCCAATGGTGCAGTAAGTGCATGTTGATATATTCCTGCGTTTTATGCTTAATTAAACATTGTTGTGCATAGAGCTGAGGAGTTCAAAGTGTTCTCTGAAGTGCATGCTGTTGAAGATTAGAGAGAGAGAGATAAGATTTCATTAAGAAAATCGACCAAATAATAGGCATTTTGCTCTTTGTTTCTGTGAGATAGTAAGCTTACACTACAGGCTATATTTTTTCTTTCATAATTCCTGCACTTGCCGGAAGCTTTGCTAACATATCTGGAAGGACTTCATCTCGCTTCTTTTTCATTACATCAAAGAACCTGAGAGCGACTCCTCGTCTGGACTTGTCACCACCCTCAGAGGACGCTTTGTGTGAGGAGTATGGATAACCCCCTGCACCTGGCAATACTGCTTGCTCACCAGCCATAGACAGGAACAGAGCTCCAGGTACAAACCATGTGGTTGTCAACATGAATGCTGCTATATACTCTACTGTATAATATGTTGCCCAATAGTGCTGAAGCCATGCTGCAGAAGTCACGAGCGTTGCCGCACTTGCTAGAAGACCTTCCATTGAGGTCATTGAAATATAGGGGAATTTTTTCAGCATGCTTCCATAAATTAAATGTGAGAAAAATCCTAACGCTAAACAATGGATTGGGAGTTTATCTAGAAATAGTAGTAGGTGAATCAACACCTCCGCCTGACAACACGAAGCACAGGTGTGAGTCTGAGCGAGTACGATCCAGAGGTATCAAACTGTTTCTTACCTTTATTGCGTGGCTCAATATCCTTTTAGTTGACATGGTATATTCTTCCATGAGCTCTGCTATGTAGTACATTCCACAAGCTAAAGAAAAATACAGTGATTTTGTAAGATGCACAGCTCTGACAACAAGGGTACAATTTGCTTCCTAATATCTCTCTTACCTATACTTAAAGTTATAAATACTATAAAGAGATAGAAGCCTACGTATACTATGCATAGTGCGGCTGATAACACCACCATTTTGATTGACTTCTTGAAGTTTGTCGGCGATAATGGGCACGTCAAATGACGAACATTGCAAGAAGTGAACAATTAGGCAAATTCAGTAAGTGTACAAGCCTCTAAGCTTTAGAACACGCTACCTGCATGGTTCGTTACAACTGCTATATTGATCTCTAGAGATCTTTTGGTCTACGTGGATTGATCAATCTCATGAGGCCATATGGAAATGTGTGAAGCCTGCTGTTTTAAAGCATTTTTCAGCATAATAAAAATCACTCAGTATGCAGTCGGGTATCTGAACATGGAACTATTTGATGTGGTATTGTAAATAATCTGTCTTAAACATAGGATGAATAACGATGAAACTCACTCTTGTGGGAATAGATTCCCCAAGGTAAAGCAATTCCTTCCGTATGAATTTGATTTCTGTATTTGTTAACATACATACACCTGGGTTTGCAGCTGTGGGCGGACTTCATTCACACAATGACCGATGTTTTGTTGGCTGGAGGTCCAGTCGCTCCAAGAACGTACTCCAGTTTGCAAGCTCCCATAACAAAGTTTCCTGCAGTTCCTAGATTAATAGCAATAGGTGACTTACACGGTGATATACATAAAGCACGGCGAGCACTGAAATTAGCAGGCCTCATAAACGACCGTGGCAGTTGGACTGGTGGAACAACCACCCTGGTACAAGTAGGTGACATATTGGATCGAGGCGACCAAGAACTGGAGCTGTTTTACTTTCTTGAGAGGCTTCAAAAGGAGGCGGCTTCCTATGGAGGTGCTGTACATATTCTCAATGGCAATCATGAAACGATGAATATTGCTGGCAATTACCGGTATGCAACTTCCGGTGGCATCTCCAAATTTGGCCAGTGGGCTAAGATGAGAGCTTTGGAGTCGGCATTGAAGCATAGTTGTGGCTGTGGAAACGGTGAATCGCTTCCTCAGAAATGGCTGCACTTGTCACGAGATCCACATAGGGCAAGAACAGCTGCCTTGTCGCCAGGAGGTGACGTGACAATGCGTTTCATGGCTCCACATCCCACAGTTCTTCAGGTTGGATCCACTATCTTTGTTCACGGAGGCGCCTTACCCCATCATGTGGAGTATGGCTTTGAAAGAATAAATAGAGAGACGCACGAGTGGATGAAGACCAGCTCAGGTCAGTCAAATGGGAATAGTAAACCAGAGTTCTTGCAAGGACGCCAGGCCATTGTGTGGGCTCGTGACTATTCGAACGAAGACGGAGAGAAATGTGATTGTGAAGCACTGATCAAAGCTTTGGATGGTGTACCAGGGGCAAAAAGGATGGTTGTTGGACATACAATTCAAGAAGAGGGTATAAATAGTGCATGCAATGCCAAAGTCATCCGGATAGACGTTGGTCTGTCTGCTGGGTGTGGAGATGGACAGCCAGAGGTACTTGAAATAGCTCACGACGGAGCCAAAGTGAGTAGACTGAGAGAAGAATTGGAGAGTAATAAGAGAGATGTTGCCTCATGACATTCTGACATTTTTTTCTTTATCTTATCAGAAAACGACATTCTTTGACTGTTTTCATTCGTTTTATTGCTTGTGTGTGGATCATTTTTTGGTGACACCTCTGGATGTCATCCACTCATACTTTTGAAGTTTTATTTTTTTCAACACTTGAGAACATCTCCTGTGGGAGATACAAAAGTTGGCTCTCCATTGTTGATTTCAAGAGCCAGTGTAATACTAGCAGCATCAGCAAATTCATGTCCCTTGAACTGAATAGGTCCCGGGGAACGGAAGCAATCATAGACAGCCCAATGGTCGCGCACAGAAGCATATGCTTTGAAAGGAGCTCCCTCCAACTCGACCAGAGCTTTTTTGATGACCGGTTTGTCTTTGCCTTTACGCCTTTCCAAATTCATCATTGAAACAAGAGGGGTACCACCAACAGTCCAGTCAATTGCGGGCTTGGCAAGGTCTGACACGGTCGCCATCATACCTGTTGCACCAGCAGCAACAAGAGCTGCCCCAGCTTGACCCAGGGAGTAGCAATACGTGCAGTCAAAGTTTGAAGGCAGCGCACAACGACCCTCATATCCGAAGAAATGTGGAAGACCATTGAATTTCCCCTTGTACGTTCCTGCTGCCCTGCGTTTGGCAAGCTCAGACTCGACCAGACGAATGAGCAGTTTTTCAGTTTCGATGTGGCTTACTTGGACGTTACCATGTGGATCCCTGTCTTCCAAAAACTCTCTCTTAAAACCTTCGCTCAGACTCTCAAACACTTCACGACTAGCAGCACTGAGTTTGCTACTGCAGAGCTCAAGGTCATGGGGATCAATGTCGCTACCAGCCAAGATTTCGTTGATTTCTGTGATCAAAGCGCTCATGTCGTGAACATATTCAATCAGACCTTCTGGAAGCAGCATGACACCATAATTTTTGCCTGCATCAGCTCTCTCAGCAACAATGTCAGCAACTTTGCTGGCAACATCCTTGAGCGAGTATCGCTCAGCAGCCACTTCCTCGCTGATGAACGCCCACTGCGGATGGGTCTGCAGAGCACACTCCAATGTTACGTGAGATGCACTACGCCCCATCAACCTCACAAAATGATAATATTTTTTTGCACTACAACAATCCACCATAATGTTTCCAATAAGCTCAGAATAGACTTTGCAACCAGTGTCGAAACCAAAAGAAATAGCAACATCCTCATTCTTTAAATCGCCATCAATCGTCTTGGGCACCCCGACGACCTTTGTAGCTATGCCCTTGCCGTGGAAGTATTCTGCAAGGATAGCAGCATTGGTGTTAGAATCGTCTCCACCAATTACCATGAGCCCATCTAGTTGCAGATCGCTGCACACTTTGGCAGCTGCTTCCATCTGATCTGGCTTCTCAATCTTATCCCTTCCACTCCCCAAGAGGTGGAAGCCGCCTATATTGCGATAACGGTCCAATTCCTCCTTCCTCAATTCTTTATATTTACCCTTCATGACACCGGCTGGTCCATCGAGAAAACCAAGTAATGTGGAACCTGGAGCCCACTCTTGAAGATAATCAAAACACCCTATGATGACGTTGTGACCACCGGCAGCCTGGCCACCGCTCAGGACGCAAGCCACTTTAAGGGGTTTAGACTCAGTTTCTTCTTGAGAGGAGGGCTGAAGAAGGAGCTGGGACATCGGACTGGAGGTGAGGTGAGGAAAAAGCTTGCAAATAGCCGCATGTTCTCCAACACAGAGTCGTGGTGTTCCGACTTGGACTTTGTGAGGCTCTGCAAAGGAAGACAATAGATGAGTGGATCAGCGACGGCTTCATTCAGGAAACGCAAACCCTGAATGGTTAATGTATAAAACTCATATGGTACGCATAAGAGACTAAATTACGCTCGATCTAGGAGAGAAGATAGTGCCGTAAGGCAACTAGCCCAGCATCTCGATTTGGCACGGGTCGATAAGGCTCTGCGGATATTTTACGATTTACCTTTTAACACTGATGGCTTCTCCAACTCATGGGATAATCGATCGATCTGCAGCTCGCTCAACCCCATCTCCCCGTTGGCATCGCTCAAAATCGCCTTCAAAATACTACCCTTTCCGTTCATTTCCGGATGTGTAGCCATATTACAGTAATATAAAAGTAGGGAAATGTCACAAGTAATCGGTGAAAAGCGTAACGGGATTCGGCCACTCGGAATCTTCTTCGCTACCCAGCCCCCTTGACCCGAACTAGCAAGTCTTTGATCTGAGCGCCACTCAGAGTCTCCTTCTCTACCAGCTCTGCTGCCAGAGCATGAAGCTCTTTTTCGTGAACCTTCAGTACCTGCTTAGCCCTATCATATGCCGCACTCAGAAGCTTCCTAACCTCATGATCCACTACCGTCCGTGTCTCAGGAGAAAGGCCTCCGTCACCACCACCCCGTCCACCATCGTCATACGCTGCAAGGCTCACTTGACCCACCACATCGCTCATTCCATATCTCGTTACCATTGCTCTAGCTAACCTTGTTGCTTGCTCCAAGTCTGAAGAAGCACCGGTCGTCACATCAGGTTCCCCAAAGATGAGCTCCTCTGCAACTCTTCCCCCCATGCAGACATCCAACTTTGCCAGCAGCTGCCTCCGAGTGACAGAGGTCTCATCATCAGAATCTGGCAACTGTGTCACCATGCCCAAAGCAACCCCTCTAGGAACTACTGTTGCTTTATGTACTGGATGAGCCCCGGGGGTGTAGAGAGCCACGAGCGCATGTCCTCCCTCGTGATAGGCAGTGAGCTTCCGTGCCTTTTCGGAGATGACTGCACTCCGCCTCTCCGCCCCCATTATGATCCTATCTTTGGCATATTCAAGGGCGCTCATATCTACAAATGGCAGCCCATCTGTTGCGGCCTTCAAGGCAGCAATATTGACAAGGTTTGCCAGATCAGCGCCTGAGAATCCAGGCGTACCCTTGGCTATCACTCTGAGGTCGACGTCCTTGCTGGCCTTGGTGTTCTTAAAATGGGCCTCTAATATTTGCCTCCTTCCTTCAATATCTGGATTAGGTACCACAACATGTCTATCAAATCTGCCCGGTCGTATCAGAGCCTTATCTAATGATTCAGGAAAATTGGTAGCTGCTATCACAATGACGCCTTCGCTGGGTTTGAAACCGTCCAGCTCTACGAGCAGTTGATTTAGGGTCATTTTCATGTACTGCTGGTCTTTAGGGTTACGACTACCACCTATCGCATCAATCTCATCTATAAAGATGATGCAAGGGGCAGATTTTTTGGCAGCGGCGAATAAATCTCTGACCCTCCTCGCACCTACCCCAACAAACATCTCCTCAAACTCAGAGCCCGAGGTGTAAAAGAAAGGCACGCCGGCTTCGCCGGCAATGGCTCTTGCCAGCATAGTCTTACCAGTTCCAGGAGGCCCCACTAACAGCACACCTTTAGGTAGCTTCCCCCCCAAGGTCGTAAATCGCTGTGGGTTCCGCAGGTATGCAACAATCTCTTCTAGTTCAGCTTTGGCCTCATCCACGCCCTTAACGTCTGAAAACTTCGTTTTAGCCTCGAGCTGAGGACGTAGATCAGGACTATTCAGTATGCCCCTTGATAAACCGCGTTCTTCCACCATAGCTCCGAGGCCAGCCATGAAGAAGAAGGCTAGACCCAGAACTCGAACGCTCCTCCAGAGCTGACTTCTGAAGGAGGGCTCTGCTTGCAACATATAAATAGGATTTGCTGATGTTCCAAGTGCTTCAGCTTCACGTGCTCCAGCAGTAGCCGCCAAGCCAGCAAATCCAGGTGCAGCCTCTGCGACTGGAGCGGCGGATGCTGCGGCGGCAGCATCGCGCCGGCCAACAAAAGACTGATACCCTCGTTGCATTGTAGCCAGCAAGGCAGTGTTATCCAATCGGTCTGTGCGAGCTAACGCAGCAACATATTCTGAAAAGGCGACTTCTGGTCGTCTAAGCCTCCCACTTTCAAAGATTTGAATAACTTCACTGTGTCGACCAGTCTGGTTCAGGTCCTTCAAGTAGCGGGCCTGAGAGGCAGCGTCCGTGGGGAGTTCCTCTCTAGCATAGCTAAATGGTCTTCGCTTTGGGACAATAGCGCTAAATGAAGTCGAAGGGGAAGCTTCCGCACGAGCACTAGCATTGAGCAAGTCTTTGCAGGCTCGAACGAGAGTCTACAAAGAGTTGAATCCGAATGTCAGAGGATTTGAGAAAGTGCATAAATTTACTCTGGGCTAAGCGCTTTCTCTACACTCACTTTACTTAACAAACGTTGAGATTGCATTCAAAAGTATTACAAATATCGTGCACCTGTCAATCTTAAAGATGCGAACTGCACAAGAAGGCACGTCTGCCTCACTTTAAACAAATTATTTTGGACAACAGTGAATTACGAAAAGCTATTGGAAGTCAACCTGTCACAGCTTGGGTTTTATGAAGGGGCGAGTCCAAGTTCGTGGCCACGGCCAATGATGCACTTGACAGAACACATGCAAGAGTAATTTTAAATTTAATTGAAGGTTTGTTCAAACGAATCTAAGCATTAGGTCTTTTCAAGGAGTCGTAGCTAGTGTGACAGACTAGCTCAATAATGTTGCTGCATGCAAGCAATCTGGCTTCTATTCTGTGAATAACTAATTACAGCATGCCCAAAAACAAATTTATCAACAAGAAGCATGCTACAACGTATAATTTAGTATACCGCAACACAGACGATGCAGGGGACGGTCCTGAGCGTACACTAGCACCCAATTCTGTTGGGCTGGGACGTCCCGATCCTGATGCATGTCCCAGCACAACTGGTAGCAAGTATCCACCTGGGCATCCTTTGGCCTGGTTAGAAGAAGAGCAGAATGCTGGACCTTTATCAGAGGAAAGAAGAAAAGAGATGATAGAATTGGGTTTCCCCGATGACGGGTATGATTACCTACGCCATATGCGCCTCATAGGTCGAAACAGAACGGCAGGGCTCGTCGAAATCGAAAATACCAAATCGAAAGATGACGCGGTGGTAGAAACTGATTTTCCTGCTCCTTCTATTTTTGTTCCTGTCTCTAGACCTGAGGCTCCTCAGATGGATGCATGCGTATTTGATGCCACTGAACTCACTCTCCTCCAAGCAGCTGAGGAGGAGGAAGATGCCGGCATGGCAATGGGAGGTGTCACAGCCTTTTCTAGACCCAGGGATCCTCACAATGTGCGAGGTGTACATGCGCAAGAGCTTAAAGAGCTCGAAGCGCTCATGAAGACTTTTGAGGAGGATGAAGACGTTGGCGATGCTGATGGCACTGGAGATTTGTTAGATGATTTCATTCTGGGCGCTACGGTCACCTCAGTGCAGCCAGCTGCCAATACTATGGAAACTGTGGACAAGGAAGAGGAGGATGAAACATGCTCCTCCACCTCCGCGGTTGAAAGTGATGAAACAGAGGACACTGGTACGGTTGTGAGTAATGATAATAGAAAAGTGGGAAGCATTGCATCTACGTACTGGAGAGAGGAGCGTCACGACAGAAAGAATATGCTAGACATCATTGATGAGAGATTTGAGCACTTGGCATTGGAGTATGATGAGGACGAAATGGGGAGCCTAGAAGAAGCTGACCACATTGGTGGTCACGCCTCTATAGCTGATTTTGACAGCGTGTTAAATGAGTTTTTAGTCCAAAAGAAACAGGCTTGTCAACAGAAAAGAAGTGCACTTGCAGACCAATTGGAGGCTGCTGGTTTTGACGATTCAGATGGTGACATTGCCATCATGAAGGCTAGGGAAGCATTGCAAGAAAGTAGGGACGTCAAGCATCAGGCTGGAGTTGTATATATGGTGCCTCAAACTAGAAAGAAGGAGTGGGATTGTGAAAGTGTATTGTCAATGAAGTCAAATTTGGACAATCACCCAGGCAAAATTGAGGACCCTGGCAGGAAGATACAATTAAACAAGCACGGCTTTCCATATTTGCCCCGGCAACGAGCGTCAGATGATGGCGGGGCAGAAGAGGAGCCAATTGTCGCTGTCAATGTGAAGCCAATAATACAGGCTAGAAAAAAGAATGAGACTGCAGAGGAAAAGAAGGCCCGTAAAACAACAGTCAAAGAAACTGCGAAAGCAGCACGAATTGCAAAGAAGGAATTAAAGGTAATGTTTGCAGCAGAGGCGGAGGCAGCACGGAGGAGAGCTGCCACAGCCCCAATACAACCCAGCATAATCTTATAAATACTGATTATTAATAAATGTGCACACCAGCATTCGTGTCCCATTTCATAGTAGCCATTATCGATGAATTTCCAACATTTTACCATTTGGGACTTTTGAAGGCAGCAAAACGTCGCCATCTGCCTTCTTGGCCTTTATCTTCGTGTTGAAAAGTTTTTCTGCATCTTCATCCTCAGCCTTTCTACGTGCATTTCTAGCCAATTCTTCTTTAGCCTCAGCAGCAGACAGTTCTTCTTTATAATGATGTTTACTAAAAGGGATGTGGTTCTGTTGCTCGACATGCTGGTGACCTTTGCTCTTTTTGAAAGCCTTAAAGTTGACTCCGCTTGCTGCTGCTGCTCCCTTGCCTGATCTATTCTTATTCATTGTTTGAGCTTGATATCTGCTTGCGAGTACGAGCGGAGCTATAATAACACTGTCTTCTACGTGAACTTCATTTTGGTCATCTGCTCCCAGGTAGGATGTCTCTATGAACTCCCCTTCTTCTTGTATACTTTTATTTCTAGGTGGCTTGTGATGCTGTTCCCTCAACTGCTCAGCAGAAGGAGAACCTGATTCCCCAACAGAGTTGACTGCTATGTCCACAGTAAGCTCACCATCATCATCGTCTACGCCATGATCTGCTGTTGTCACGTCGCTTTCGTGACCGCTACCTACCGTCTTGTGTGCTGGCTCGGCGGTCGCTTCTAAAACGAACCCAGACGCTGGCGCTGATAGTGCTGCAAGCATCCTCTTGCGCTTGGTGCTGGGGCTTGGGGATACACACTGAGGGTCGAATACGCAATGATTGTCTAGCTTTCCATTGACTATTCCACAAATGAGGAGTTCTGGCGTCGTCCATTTCAGGTGGCCCACAGGAGCTGGAGTAGAGACTCCACTTGCTGACTTCTTGACAAGAATCGATTCTTCTGATGCTTTGCAAACAGCTCTAGAAGATCTCAATGCCCTTTCTATATTTCTTGCTCCTAACAGTTCTACAGCTTCTTGCAGCCAAAGATCTCTGGTGTCAGGAAGCCAAACAAATGTCTTTCCCTTTAAGAATTGGGAGCGAGCAATTTCCTTGCACACTCCAGGACTCTGCAGCAATTTGAGAGATCCATCCGTAGTGGAATAATACACTTCTGCTGCAAATGCATCCTCTCCTGGGAGCTTGTCCTTCCAGACTCTTCTGCTCGCCAGCTGGGCAACCCAGTCTGCTGTGATGACTGGCTTTCCACACAGCAAGGCTAGCAATATGCTGGAATCTAAAGCTCTACTTGAACAGAGCATGACAACACGCACTCCCTCAGCAGTTGGACTGTCTGTCATTGTAATTCCAGTGGCAGCAGACAACTCTCCAAGCCTCTTGAAGCCTGGTTCATTTTTCTGTCCCGGGCTAACGAAGATGCAACAAGGGTGTTGATATATCCTGAAAGGGCTCCTCATCCCAAATTGCAAGTAGTAATTGTCATGTACGAGCATTTCTGAAGTGCCTACGCCCTTATCAAAGACTTTACTGGCCGCAGCCTGGGTCCCAAATTGGCCGTGGTTCTGCACGCGGACGGGACCATCGTTTGCGATTTCCAAAGTCGCATGAACTCTACTGATTGAGCGGTCCTCTTCAATAATGACATCACATCCTTGCCTACCTATAGTATAACTGCCAGGACCCGAGAAATAAAACCTGGCTGAAGTAGCAGAACTCGATCGCGTCTCCTCTGAGAACCGTTTCGCTTCTAGGCACCATATCCCCATCTTCTCAATTAATTTCAATAGTGTATTGTGATACAGTTAACTACAAATTAGCCTAGTTGATAGGTAACGAAACCATTCCGAGTTCACTGAAGGCCCAAGGGGTCCTCCTCTTCTGAACTCGACCCAACGTGCAGCACTCCCTTTCTTTCTGCAAGGTTAATGGCTTCTTCAAGGACTCCAGATGCTCGTGCTGCCTCCTCTGCAGCTTTCTCAGCCTTCTCTAATGCTGCGAATACAGCAGCAGCAGCATCTTCTGAATCCTTGCTCACTTGATTGCCTGCAGGCAAAGTTAACAGGGAGTCACGCAATACCCTACCCACTTCAGCAACACCATCAAGATTTATTCGGGGCACAAGAGATGTTTGGGCTCTTTGAGCAGAAGAAACAGAAGAAAGAGATTTGTCACCTTTCACTGGACCTCCATATCTAGACCTCCATCTCGCTATCCACAGTCTTGCATCCTGTTGCCGTCTGCTCAAGCCGACCAACCTTGCAGCTTCATCCCTCTGTTCTTTGGTAAGATTTTGCCATCCCATAGATTTTTTAAAGGCATTCAACGTGGCTTTTAAAGTATTTGCCAGTGCACCAGAGTCATTCACCACCCTTCTTGTGATGCCGCTGGCGGTCTCGCCTGCCGCAGCTCCAGCTGCCCCTAATGCCTCTACCGGCTGAACGACTGGCTTTACTAATGTTGTTGTCAGGTAGTTTAATTGTTTACCCAGTAACTCAAACTCTTCCGATGCCTGCTGGATTTCTTCCATCGTAATTGGAATGTCCCTTTGCATGAGTAAAGCTGTTTTCTCCATCTCTTTCGCTGCTATATCCATCTGTACAGCTGCAACTCCTGCAGCTACAGCTGCTTTTTCTGCTGCTTTAAGTGTGGGACGTAGATATAACACAGTTACAATAAATGTTCCAGCCAGAGTTGAGAGAGTAAGCCCAAAAACAACGGCCACCGCAAACCAAGAAACGGCTGGAGAGGAGGTAGGTGGTGGCGGAGAAATGGCTTGGGGTATGGAAACTGACGCATTGGAATCCTTTGATAAAACAGATATGGCTAGGACACCTATTGTAAGTGTACGATGCCTTCTTAGCCGCGAACTGCGTGAATCCAGAGACTTAAAAGTTGCGTAGGATGAATTAAAGACCTGTGTACTGCAAACATCAGCCCTTCTTAATGCTCCTTTGCTATTAACTAAAGACATTCCACGACAATGTCACAGTAAAGGAGCATTCGATTTGCTGAACTGATCCAGCGCCCTGGGCATCCATGAAAGTTTTTTTGTTCCGACGATGCTCCCTTTGCCTTGGTATGCCTTGAGGAAGCCAGAGCCAAAATGAAGTTCTTTCTCGCCATTATCACGCTATCTCGACTATAAACACCTCAATTAGGCCTTGTTACGCAATTGGGTGGCAAAACTTCCGATCCAAAGTATAACTCGTGTCATCACATTTCAGTCAACTGACAACCAATTAAGACTTTGGCGAAGGAGTCTTTCGACTAGTAAAGTACAGAAAGTGCCTTAAATCCTTGTTACGTCTGTCTTTTGCTTAATTGTCGAGTGTTAAGAGTGTACATCGAAGTGAAACACTGGAAAGCTTTGTACTTTTGCCCCTCCTACTGTTTGCCCCCTTCTCACCAGAACTGAACCATGGATGGACCCAGTGACAGTAACACCCAAACAAGAACGAGCCTTTCTGACGCCTTGGATGCTTTTCTAAAGGATGGATTGACCTTTGAGAGGAACAAGTCAGCCAACACCACCACAGCTCCTACGGTCACTGCTCCGCAGGACGATGACTTGGAGGAACTCTTCTCAGAGTTGGATGCTGGGTTTGACTTGGACGACCTCAACCTCTTTCCGGCGCCTTCTGATGTTGGAGCCAACTACTCTGGTGGATTGCCTTCGTTTCATCCAGGACACCCAATCAATGCTGTGGATATGGTTTCTTTGGAGAATGCCGCCAGAAGCGTATTAGAGTCTATAGACGCCCCTCACGTCGCTGTGCCAACCCCATTCGATCAACCCCTCAACACTCTCTTTCCTCCCCATCCTTGGGGTGTGCTCAATAGCGTTCCATACCAGCCAGGCCAGGTGCTGACGCTACCTAATGGACAGAAAGTTCAGCTGGTGCTGCAGCCAAATCATGGAGGTGTATTGACAGCGGATTCACCTGTGAAGAGAAACCAACAAAAGCGACGCAAAACAGTGAAGCCAGCATCAGAGACTGCCATCCAAAGGTCTCAGAGACTTGCTCAAGGATATTCATTTGACCCGAGCACTGGAAAAATGTTCAGACACGGCCCCGCTATGGAAGATGCAGCGAAACAAGATAGGGAGGTGCCTCCAGTAAGGCAGGTCTTTGAGGCATATGCCAGCAAACCATTCAGTACAGAGGCCCCAAACAAACCAGCAGAATCCACAGCAGCAGTCATGTTGAAGGTAGATGCAAGAGGGCCTTCAGTCAGAGAATTGGAAGCACCTACCAACTCCCATGGTATGATCACCAGTCTAGTAACTAGAGAACTGCAGTCTGCTCCCCTACCTGCTCCAATGGCAGAGCTTGAACGTCAAGGCTCCCGCCAGCTGCTTGGAGTGTCGAGAGACAAATGGAACTTGTTTTGGGATGCTTGGGTGATGGCCCCCAAAGCACAAGAATCTATTACAGAAGGTTTTAAGCAGGAAGCTGTTCACTTAGGAAAGTTTGCTACCCAAGCACAAGCTGCCCGTGCCAGAGACATTGCAACGCTGAAAATGCACGGCGATGTGGCCATCGTAGATAACTTGAACTTTCCATTAGAGACATATACGAATACACTGCCTGTATTGCAAGCTCACAGCGGTGATGATATAGTAGCTGCCCTGCGCAAGGATTCCCAACTTGCCATGCAAAGAACATCCAAGTACAAGGGAATTCGGAGGGTGGGTCCTGGTTGTTTCGAAGCCCGTTTGGAAGATGTTCCAGAGGCTGTTGGGTAAATAATGCTGACAAATTTTTGTAGATTATATACGTGATACTAACATACATATGTGACAGAACAACTTTCCTAATATATTAAAGAATTTTGAATGTTGGAGCACGTCTTCCTCTAGATAATCCCTCGTAAATGAGCCTCCCTGCTACATCCTTGTATGGATCTTGCTCCCTTTTCTCTAGCAACCAGTTCAAACCTTCTTCCACTTCGAGTTTCACGTTTTGGTAAATCCCATCGCATTTCTCTCTATTCTTGGAGTCTGTATCGCTCAATTGAATTGGCCGCTTGAAATAAAAATAGAGTCTTCGAGGGGGGAGAATCGGTGCCACAAGGGGTGCAACAAACTTTTCATCCGATCTCGCCTGCGGCAATTGTGATTGCCTTCCCTTGATCATCCCGCCTAAGATAGGTGTTCTCTCCATTTCATCTACATCTAATAACACCTTTAATCCATCATCGACACCAACTGCAGCAAAAGGGATAATGACTGCATTGAATCGAGCTGCCATCCGGACAAATTCTGACTTTTCAGGCCAGAATAGCTTATACTCTTCATTCTTCCTCTTGTAAGCTTCTCGTACCCCTCCAGGGAAGAGCAACACAGACTCGCCATTCGCCAACAACTTGTGCATATTCTTGCCACTGACAGGAACTGCACCAAAAGTCGTCATGAAGTCTTTGAATGACGCTCTGCCATTGACAGGTCGACTGCTGTCCATCCTCTGCTGACCTGGCGTGAGACCACCACCACCAGAGAGTAAACTACCAAAAGTAGGAATAATGTCCCAAGGTGCCAAAGTATTTGCATCACTTTCTGACGCATTCTTTTTCTCTTCACTCCCGTTGAAAGCATCAGAAAATATAACTGGGTGAGCCAGACCTCTCAAAAGTATTTCTCTCTCTCGTAAAAACTCCTCGCACAGAACACCCAGGTCCAGTGCCAATGTCTGATGGTTGCCTATGAATAATATTGGCCTTTCCTCTGGAATTGCACCCAATCCTTCCACCACTACTCCATCCGCACCTGTTGAGAAGAACACAGGACTGGTAAGTCGCCGGCCAAGACGGGTGGTCCTCTCGGCATAGCTGTCCAACTCCATCAGCGTCGGCAGCTCAATCGGATTGGCACTTCCGAAAGCTACAGCTGCTCTTTTCTTGATAGAGGCAGACATCTTTCTACTCTCAGTATAAAACCCTTCCTCTTTTAGAATATTGACGAGGTCTACACCTCCTTCCTGCAACAATGCATGGGAACGTCCCTTCTCAATTCTCAACTGCACTCTCGGCATGTCTCTCTGAAGTCGGGGCCCCTCTTCTCCAGACGGAATCAACAGATCCCTATCCCCTACCAATACCAGAGTTCTTTGCTGTACTTTATTCAAAGTATTAGAGACGGCTTCTGCCCCGATTGCAAGCTGCTCAAGTTTATGTGCTAAAGTGTCTGGTGGAAGAATCTCAGCCAGGCCAGGCAGTAACGCCAGAAAATCAATGGCAGTTTGACCAAGCTTCATGGCAATTTCACTGTATGGCATCCCCTCAGTATTGTCCAGGCCTGAGGCAAGCAGGTTTACAGGATTACCAAGTATAGGAGCAAGTGCAATGGGCAATGCAGATTTATATACACCTTCCGGCACTTGAGAAACGATAAGCGGACCGACCAGCGGCCATAGCGACCTCGGAAATGAGGTGGCAGGGTTGACTAGTATTAATCTGTCTACATTCTCTGGTGAGTCCAGTGCTGCTGCTATTGCTAACATGCCACCAAAAGACTCTCCCAGTATGTAAACTGGACGTGTCGGTGATATGGAAGGTATCTCAAATTTCAAATACTCTTTTACCAGCGTTCTCAAGTCATCGAAGCTGGTCCTATCCTCTGTGGGTACCACAAACACTCTGAGGTCAAAATGCTCCATCAAGGAGGGGAACTGACGAGCTGCAGCCAGGCCAGTTCCATCTATGCCTGGCAAATAAATGAGAAGTGGAAGCCTGCTTCTGTCCGGTACCTGAACTGGCAGAAAGGGCGAGCAGAATCTTGGAGGCCCATCACGAATTCCAGAGGTAAGAAGTGGCAATTTAGAAGTAGCTGTAGCACTAGCGCATGTCTCAAGCCGTGAACGTCGCCTACATTTCCTATAACTCAATCCAACATATTTAGTCGATGGAACAACACAGTGTGTCAGTCCGTTGTGGAGGCTGGCCATCATAGTCCAATATATACCATAGATAGAAAATCAAGGAAAAAAATACATGCATGTAACCTTCTGGCGTCACCACCAACCAAGCTGACTTCCCAGCGTTGGAAACATGTGGGTGTCGTCACGAATGAATCGAGTGCTGTAGAATCCGGCGGTGCATGCTGAGTATTTCAAACCGGTCGCTTGAGAGACTAGGAAAGCAAACAGCTCTGCTACATTTAATCAATAACTATTTGTTCTTTAGAGGTTACTACTCTAGATATCGGGGGTGTTTTACAAATTTGAAGCTCCTCTTGGAGCTTCTAGGTGAATGCACTTACATCGTCGGGATATTTAGAATGCAGAAACTCCCACTATACAATTTAAAGACAAGACAACGTAAAGTAAGTTTGTACTCTAGGTAATCGTCCCTTTGCGCCCGTGCCTCTCTCATACTTGTGTCATTGACGCAGGCCCCAGGGGTAGGGACGCTAGCACGTCTGTTAAAATATGGTTCCATGGCCTTACTGGCTGTCATCAACCTTCTATTTGTAGCAGCGCTTATAAGCGAGCAGCACACCAGCAGTATCAAAGCCCCTAAATCCCATCCTGTCGGCTTTGAAGACAAACCAAATGAGAGAGAAGCCCTGCTGATTGAAACCATTCAAAAGCTTCAACAAAGCGTTGATGTGTCTGAAGATTTCCGACTCATGCAGCCAATTAGAATTCTTCGTAAAATGGACAAAGTCATGGCACTCAGCAATGGAAAAAAAGATTTTGACCCATTCGCTGTTTTCGGCATTCCCAAGAGCAGCTTCTGCAAGTTAGCCGCTCTAAAATATAACGTAGCACATACTAATCCAAATAATAAGAACATATTGTTCGATCCGCCATTGACAACTCCAATTGGAGCTAAAGGCATAGTGTTCACAACATATTTTAACTCCAGAGTAGATCCACTTCGCTGTTACAAGCACCCTAAGGGTCGTATGCCTGTTGATGATTGGGATTATATAGAGCACTGGTACCTTTCTGTTCGCCGTCTTGGATTACATGGAGTCATATTTCACGAGTCATTGTCAGAGAATTTCGTGAGACTGCTCACTACTGATAAAATAACATTTCAAAGGGTGCAGCTCGCCCATCACAATTGGAGTCTGTGCGATGAGCGTTGGGCAGTATATAGTAGATGGCTCGAATCTCCTGCCAGCGACGGCGTAGAGTATGTCTTACAAACAGATATAAGCGACACTGTGATAGCTGAAGATCCATTTTTGTTGTTTGAAAGTGGGCTGGCTGTAGACCACGTACCAGGGTATGATGCAGGACTCGCTAGGGGAGGCCACGAACCTCAACAAGGACAGCCAGACATACCTGACCTATGGGTGAATGTCCAAAAAGGAACTGATTGGGTCCAAGAGAATTACGTAGAGTGTTACGGAGTCAATAATACCTCTCTGTTACCTGGAGGAGATTTTGGGCTAGTTTATAATGCTGGTGTTGTGGGTGGACGAAGAGAAGCTTTCTTAGAACTGGCATACAGCCTCTCCGATGAATTCAAGATGATGTACAGTCATGCAGAGCGACCGATATGGAACTGTGACATGTCAGCGCTCCATAGGACATTGGTCGGTGAGTCGTTCTTGAAGAGGTGGAGAGTATTTGCGGGCGGACACCCATTCTGTGCAGGTGGTGTAAAATGTTGGGGTCACGGTCAATGTGACTACTCAATATTTCATAAATAATAAAAATAAAATTTATAATAGTAAATAAACTATGAGGGACACAGCTACCCTAATCACCATTCTGCTTGTTCTTCTGTCGCTTCAGGAATGCTGGTAAGCCCCCTGCTAGCGCTGCTTCTACTTCTTTAATGTGTGCATCATCCTGTTCAGCCTTGTACAGCTCCCATTCTTCGTCAGACATCTTCTTTATTCCTGGTACGTATTCCAACCAGGATCTCTTCTTCTTGTATCCCTTAGTTAAGCCTCCCTCGTGCGCTATCGACTGGTCTGTTGATTCAGAGTCTACTGCAGACGTATGATCGATATGTGGAGCATCATCCAATAGGTCTAAGGTGACTAGCAACTGGCGGAGGCTGCCCGATACATTGATGGCATCAGCTGCATGGTGAGCAGCAAAACCTATGGTGCCGCAAAGAGCAGCTCCCAGGGCAGCTGGACGCGTATTTATCTGGAATAACAAAGCCCCAGTTGAGCAACCTGCGATTGCGCTATTCACAGGAGTATCTTTCCGTCGTAGAACCCGACACAACTCCTGAGTTGAGAAGAACCAGCCACCAACGATGAGATAGCTGGCAGTCGCGGTTGCAGCTCCAGCCAGGATAGGGCGGTGGTGTCGGATTGACAGCAGAGTGCCCACAAGAGCACCAACACCCCCTGTTTGACATATTATAGTCAGCGATGACTTCTGAGGGTCTGGAAAATGATTTATGATACACGTACCAGAGATGGCAGCCTTCGTTGCCAACCTGACATTCCAATCACCTATAGCAGCGCATTCGGTATCTGGCCCGAATAATGGCATTCGATTAGATTTTCAAACATGCATGGTATATAAAAATCCCAAACAGTGGGCTGTAACTGGTGATGAGTAAATTTGAACCTATGTATGAAGGTGTGTGTGTAGCCAAAAGCTGTTACAATAGAGGCGCAAAGCATTTTAACAAATCAATCCTTGCTGAAAGTACATTTCTTGAAATAGTGGATCACGAGGGGGTAACAGATCACGTACTCCAGCTCTATTATGGGAACTCAGCGACTGGGGCAGCTACTGTGGCAAAGCTGGGGAGGGAGCCGATCATGGACTGGATCTGTTCAGTGTACTGCGTGGGTCCGAAAGTAGGCAGGCCCGTCATCATCTGCCCAACCTCAGCCTGGATCTTGGCAGTCAACTCGTTGACATCAGGCACTGTTGTCCCATCAAAGACGAACAAGACACGCTCGATGCTTTCGCCAAATTCCTTCTCGATGGAGCAAGACTTGCCGACGAAGGAAGGAGCAGACTTGTACTTGGAGGTGAATACGGCTGGAGACTTGGCGTAAGAAATGGATGGCTCAACGCAAGCAATCTCCTTGACTCCTTCGTAGATGAGGGCAGTGTCATTGAAGAAGCAAGATCCAGATTCAAAAGTGAGGGCAAAGGCGGGGCCGGTGAATGTGGCGGGAACCTTCTCGCCAGCACTGAACTCAGCGGGGCTGCAGTATTCTGACTCGAAGCCAGCAATGAGAGCCTCAGCTTGATCGTAGGAAGCATCATAACGAGAGGTTACGGCACCACCAGCTTTGCTGGCAGTGCTTCCAAGAGCAGCCAGGCTTGCCTGAATGCTGTTGGCGATGGTGCTGGCAGCAGTTGTGCCAGCAGTCTTCAAGCCAGACAGCTTGGAGGTTATCTGCTGAATGGCTGCGTCTTTGGAAGGAAGAGTAGGGATCGTTGGAAGACTTGTTCCCAAGCCTCCTAATTTGGAGTACTGTCCCATAAGGCCGTTAACAATGCCTGCAATATGGGAAAGTTATGTTGTTAGGTACGTGCATTGGGGAATCGAATGCAGTGTTGGGTAAACTGAAACGACTAGTTTCTGGTCATACTTACTTGCAACTTGATTATCCAATGGTGGAGTAGTAGGTGGCATGTATTGAGCAGATGCCATGGCAGAAACGGCCAAAATGGCCGCGAGGAACAATGTCTTACGCATGTTGAGTCAGAAATATGGTTCGACGAAGTTACGCCAACGTAATTATGCAGATTATATAACAGAAATTAAGAAAAGCTTTCTTAGATTGCGTGTTTATGAGTCGAAAATTAGCAATTATAGGCGAACGTCCTAAACAGTCGTAGTTCCGAGGCAAATAAGTTTTCGAGGCAGAGACTTGAAGACCACGTCTAACACCAGATGCGATGTACAGGTATTGAAAACATAATTCACGTCCCCACTAAAAGTAAATCAAGGTATAGACATCAAAAACCATCCATTTCAAACCATAATGAAGTCTGTCAACTCCTTCATCTTCTTGGTCATCATTGCGTTGGGAGCAGCCTCTGTGCGCTCTGTTGCCTCTGATCCTCTAGCAAACATAGAAGCTATGATCCAAAACGCTGTACAAAGTGAGTAGCCTTCTGTTCTTCGTGACCACTGAGCTTGAATGTACACATTGACCAACATCTTTTCTAAACGATTCGTTCGTAGGCGCTTTGGCGAATTATACCGCCCCTGTTCAGTCCCTTCTCAGTACCTTCGTCGATATGCATCAACAAAGGAAGGCCTACGTCGCAGCTTTGACAGGTCAAACTGGGTCCTTCTTGGGGTCACTCGCCAACAGCACCAAAAATCAACTGGGTGCCTTTGGGACTCTGACTGCTGGCCATGTCAACACAATGACTGACCATTATGTTGGTGCCTCTGACAGTCTAGATGCCCTATTGGCTGGCTATGAAGCTACATTCTGTGAGCCAGCTCAGTTTAATGCCACCCAAAAGAAACTCGCCCAGTTCACTGGGCAGGGAGTTGCTATGACCTTCGACTCTGGTTCTTGTGCCTTTGATGGAGACGCATTGCTTGAACAAGAAATAAAACAACTCAAGTGTGTAGAGCCTTCTATTTCTATAGCAAAGACTCCAGCTACGTTCACATCCAAACACAAATCAGCCCCATCTTGGACGGGCAAGTCTTGTGAGGTAAAGAAAGAAGTTGGTGAATCGTCAGAAAAGGTGCTGTTCGTTTTCGATGGTAAAGAGGTGCCAGACGTGAACAAACTCGTCCAACTTGTTCAAACTGAGCTTCAATCTGCACTCTCTGGTCTCTCCAATGCAGCCGAGATCCTTCCCAAGATGAGTGCCGGCTTCGAGACCAGCCCCCTCATGAAAATGCGCACTCAAGTCGGGGACACAATGAAGAATATGCTCAAGGTTGCCACCTCGATTATTCCAAAGCCCAAAATTTGAACTTTTTCTTTGAAGTATTGAATCGATTGATCAATCGATTGGTAATCGCGCTATACCACGTTGTCCAATTCTACCGTGCAAAATTAATGCGGTTAAAAAGTTTACTCACAATGCTGTCCACCCCTTCTTAAACACCATATACATTCCCCTCTTCTTCACTGTATGCCCAAGCTAGGTCAGGATCTTGACCAAAATAAGCTCCACTGACGACTATCATGATATTTAGATGAGGCAACAACGGGTCGTAAACGTCGCTCAAAGCCGCCCTCAGGCTGAGGCAATGCCGCAAAAGAGATCTATATGCAGCAGCCGAATCAGCTCTCAATGGTTTTTCCAATCTCAATGACAACGCAAATAACTCTGATGCTGATTTGCTGAATGAACCTTCGCTTATGCAACCTTGTATCAACTCTGCAACTCGCTTTTGAATGTGAATTTGGTCTTTTCCCCTCAGGACCACAAGCTCTTCCATGCCAGCCGATGGGCCGCACAGTTTCAGTATCTCCGATTCTCTCAGTAATTCCTCTGGCATTGACTCAGGAGACACACGGACTGGAAAGCCATCAATTCTCCCCGACGAAAGGTCTTCCTCTCGTTGAAGCTGGTGACGGAAGTTGGCAAACGAGGTCAGAAAAGCGGCGACCCACTGCCTGTTTGGAAGAAAGGCTGGAGGACACGTAGGCAGAGCGTCCTCAGTGGGGAGCATCCAGTTTCTATTAATTTCATCTTGTGGTGGCTGTGCAGGGCTTACGACTATATCTGGCAGTTGACGTGCCTCAAATCTCACGCGGCGGAGGTACTCCTCTGCAGAATCAGGCTCCCCTGCAGCCCAGTTGGGTGGGGCATCATCTACGGGAAGGCACCGATATATTCCAAAATGCTTTCTATCATCTTCTTCCTCTTCATTTTCGACACATTTTAAGCTTTCAAGTGCTTCCTCTTCCCCCAGAGCGGAGGAAGATTCAATGTGATCGCTAAAATCTGACTGAGAAAACTCGCCTTCCTCCATCTGGTTACTGCTTGTTCATTACATATATATTCAATCGCTAGCTACAAAGGACGCATTGGTAGGTAATGACGCATATGAGCATCCAAGATCCAATGGACGTCCAGGTAGCCCTGGTTTTGCTCTGTACGTTCAAAGATCATGAGGAGGGCTGGTGGAGATCACACGTCACATGGGAAAGCAAGTGTAATTAGACTAAATGGAAACTGTGCTTACAAAAGCGCTCTGTTATCTTGTTTATGAACGGTTTTAGTAAGGATACAAAGTATGTTTAAGCGCACATTTCAAAACATGTCCTGAACCCGAAAACAAGAGTTGGGCAAGGCAGTGGTGAATATTTTCAGTATGTGATTGCTCAAATTTGCTCAGTGTTAGAAGCAAGTGTACATCTTTTGACGTAGCTTCTTAAACCCTTTCCTCAGCTTTTCGCAATGGATGTGAACATCCCGACTTCTAAACTTATCGGTCTCTTTGATCTTCATGACGAGCTGCTTGGACATATAGTTTCGCGCCTTGATCATACAAGTTTTCTTTCAGCATCTTTCGTCTCCCGGTCGTGGCGCAGAGCCTTGTTTAGGACAGTAACAGAGCTCACCCCTCGTGAACTTCCACAAAACACCACGATCCCCAGTCTTTTTCCAAATGTGTTGTCCTTTTCATTTCTTCATTGCATTGGTAGTAAAGTCGGCAATGCTGATGTCATAAGAAGCTTGTCTCATCTCACAGGATTGACCTATTTGTCTCTGAGGGGATGCAATCGTTTGACTGGAGATGCTCTGCTTCCGCTGCAGAATTTGACTCATCTAGAAGTACTTGACTTAACAGGCTGCAAACTCCTGAGGTGTGATTCCCTTGCTCCCATTCAACTGTTAAGTAGGCTACATAGCTGCATAATAGACAAGTGTGAGGGTCTCAGAGATGAAGCTCTGCACCACCTTTCCTCCCTCTCCAATTTGCAACGCCTCTCCCTTGGGGGATGCACAGGAATGAGAGGTGTATCAGGGCTTGCCGCACTGAACCTCCTACCAAAGTTGGAATACCTCAATATGAGCGGCATTCCAGAACTCTCAGACGATCAATTGAGCTATCTGTCTGAAATGCCTGCTTTGCAGGAGTTGAATTTGGACAGGTGCCCCCTCATCAACGGCTCAGGGTTGGTGCACCTTCAATTCATTTCCACTTTGGCAACACTTTCTCTGATGGAGTGCTCAGCATTACATGACATCTCGTTAGAATATATATCAGGATCTTTGACGAGTTTGAAGAGACTTACATTGGATTATTGTAGAAATATAACTGATGGGGGTGTTGCTTCTCTTGCAAAGGTACCCTTGCTCCAGCTGAGCTTGAGGGGCTGTGATGCCATACGTGGAATAGGGTTCTCTACTTACTCTTCGTCTCCCCTGCAAGTTTTGAATTTGGAAGAGTGTACGAGCATCAATGCTGCTGGCTTAAGGGCCATAGCAGGTCAGCTTGTATACCTAAAGAAGTTATCCTTGAAGAGATGTGGCGTGAGTGATAGAGGGGCTGACGCGCTGGCTGCAATTGTTCAATTGGAATGCTTGAAAGTTTCATCATCAGCAGAGTTGACAAGTGAGGGCATATGTGCCATTGCTGCTGGATGTCTGTCTCTCAAACATCTGGATATCAGCAGTTGTCCAAACGTTGGAAATGCGGGAGTGGCAGCGGCAGCTCGATTGCCGTGCTTGAGGTCTCTCAGTCTGTGTGGATGCGGAAAGATCACTGATGAAGGCGTGATGACACTCATATGTGCCACTCAGTTAGTAGACTTGAATCTTGCTCATACCATGGTGGAGACTATTGGTCCGTTGGTGGAGAGCTTGGGCAATCTGAGGCAACTTAACGTTTTTGGATGTGAGCAGTTGAAAAGGGCGGCAGGGTGCACAGGTGCAACCCCCAGTCCCGAGTGTGTTCAAGCCCTTGCCTTGGAACGCCTGGCTATTCGAAGCTGATATTTCTTTGAACTTCTTATACTGTGTACAAAGAAATTGTCTACGATGACATGTTCAAAATTTCAAGATGTCGTCTAATATGGTGCATTTTTCGAGGGGGTGGCACATCATGAAAATCTCGGACATTGACAGCTGTCAAACCGGTCATGCCGCGGATATAAAATCTTGAGCCCGACCCCAAAGTTGACAGGTATTTATCTTAAGTATGTACATGTTTTTCAAGTGTTTTCAACCTTTCGCTGTCCAAGTTTCTTTATGTAATGTTGACGGCAACATTCCTTCTTTTTCTCCTGGTGTGTGCGTTGCAGCAAGGCGCCCGAGCAATAATCGCTAACAGCACAGCGGAGTATCAACAAAGAGCTTATTCAGATCTTTTGGCCTCATACGTCAAAGAGAATGGGCCGCTGACGTTTTGCATTGCTGACTGGATGCCATTTGTTGTCTGCAACCCAAACAACACTCAGGACACATACACTGGCCATGATGTGGAAATTGTTAGACTTTCAGCTGGAAAACTGAATTTAGTAGAAGGAGAAGATTATAATTTCAAATGTATTCTGTTCAGCGAGTTCAGGTCCGACCTGACGTCTCCAGGAGGCCAGTGTGATGCTGCCATCTGTGGAATAACAGTCACAACTGCCCGTATAGCTCTGGGCTACAAATATACCTACCCATACTACTCAACAGGTTTAGGGATTCTAGTCCGATCCTCTACAAATGACTCCTCGGGTTGGGCATGGGTCAACCCTTTCAGTTTATCCTTATGGATTGGTTTATTTGCCACAATCCTCTTTGTGCCACTTTTGGTATTCCTGCAAGAGTTCTACACACTGAAGCGAAAAGTTCATTTGCTCGATATATTTCCTGGTTATGGGGAGGCGACATGGCGAGCTGCTTGGTGAGTCTCATTTTTCTCTGTTTTTTTTCTTTTTTCCTTTCCCCTGTCAACCAGCACATGCTGACACACCTATATACCTTTTGTAGGACATTGACCGGAGGAGAAACATTCAATGTGTCGTCATTCCCAGCCAGAATCACTTTGGTAGCATTTGCTGCCCTCTGCTTCATAGTCTCAAGCACGTATACAGCAAATTTGGCTGCTTTTTTGACTGTCAGCAGTGTTAAGAGCTCCATAAGGGACATTTCCGATTTGAGGGGCCGGGTTGTCCATTCCGCAGAGATCTATCAAGATGAGCTTCGTCAGAAATATGGTATATACGTCACTGTATTTCCTGTGGAAGGCTCTGAAGGGATGCGAAACCTAGCCAACAGAATTCTAATGGGGGATATTGCAGCCAGTATACAGGACGCCGCAAGCGTTCAGTATATTGCCAACTCAGTGGACCCGTCATGTCATCTGTTAGTACTGCCAGAGGTTATTGAGCCCTTTGATTATGCCATGGCATTCAGATATGACGCGAATAGTAGTATTGTGGATTCTTTCTCCCATTCAATCCTTTTACTGCAAGAAGACGGTACCCTGCAGCAGTTGGAGTCTGCATACATCACAGGGGGCGAACAGAGGTGTAATTTTGAAAGTGGAGATGTGAATACCAGTACAGCTCAGATTACTTTTCATGATCTGTATGGCTTGTGGGTTGTTTGTGGAGCAGTGAGTGCACTTGGGGTGTTGTCTGTGCTCTTCATTCGGTGGAGGCATCAAAAGCACTGGAGATATTTGGATGATGTGGCAGCCACAAGGAAGGCTGGACGATCTACTCATTTCCCTCGCAATCTGAGTTCAGCTGGAGCTATGCCGCCTATAAATGAAGGTCAGAAAAGTTTCATAACACAAGTTGATAATCGAATAAAATTGAGCTCTTTACAGGAGAAAGAAAGTGCATTTTCTGGCGCTTCTCAGTCATGGACATGTGTAGCGGGTAGGCGGGAAAATGATGGAAGTTCCTTGGGGTCCCTGCATGAGCAGCCTACAATGGAACGAAATGGAGAATCATTTGATGCTGGAATCAATATTGTATAAACTTAAGCTAGTATACTGAGTACATGTATTTTATGTTGAGATATTATGTTGATAGCGAGGGTGTAACAACAGTGTTTTTCCTTGGAAAGCCCTGCACGCAGCACGTCCACGGAAGGGAAGTCTTAGAGGGTTTGAGTACACCATCGGACACAGATTCGAGGTATTTGGATATTGCATTGATTATCAAGCTGAATTATTTACAAAGGGAAGTCTCCCAATAGTGCTTAGTCATGCAGTCATGTATTCGGACATTTGTCTCGGTTAAAGGGCTAGGTACCTCGCCTAGAAGACCAGCATGTCGATCTAATGTGGTTGTATATGCCACGAATAAAGTCCCGAACGAAAAACTCCTCGAAGTAGCCAACTCTGCTGCAGCGGCTGGCGCTGCCATCGTCACGAGCAATGTCGAAAAACCACGTAGCATATCTTATAAAGGTGCAACAGATTTGGTAACGGATACTGATCAATCAAGTGAGGAAGCTATTCTCAGGGTGATCAGGGAATCATTCCCGAATCATGCTGTCTTGGGAGAAGAAGGCGGAGTCAGTGGGGACACATCTTCAGAATATCTGTGGTGTGTTGATCCACTCGATGGAACTACCAATTTTGCCCATGGATATCCATCATTTTCTGTATGTGTGGCAGTTTTGAGGCATTCTACTCCAGTCGCAGCAGTCGTTGTGGAGTTTGCAGGGGGGCCAGGGTCCTGGGTCACGAGAACATATGCAGCAAGGAGAAATGGAGGAGCCACGCTCAATGGTGTGCCGATCTCTGTAAGCCGAACACACGACATTGGGAAATCGTTATTGTGCACTGGTTTTGGCTACGAGCACGATGAATGCTGGGCAGCAAATATTGAGTTATTTAAGCACTTCACGGATGTCAGTCAGGGTGTTAGGAGGCTAGGATCTGCTGCCATTGATATGTGTCACGTGGCTTGTGGCATGACGGAAGCATTCTGGGAATTCAGATTGAAGCCCTGGGACATGGCTGCAGGTGTGT
Source organism: Axilococcus clingmanii (assembly GCA_019693495.1). NCBI lineage: Eukaryota > Viridiplantae > Chlorophyta > Chlorophyceae > Chlamydomonadales > Chlorococcaceae > Axilococcus > Axilococcus clingmanii. The sequence goes on from JAAMXV010000419.1 coordinate 88,541, forward strand.
TAATTGTTGAAGAAGCTGGTGGGTCAGTGACCACAATGGATGGCAGAGCATTTTCAGTTTTTGATAGGTCAGTTGTTGTCTCCAATGGGTCAGTTCATAGGGCGTTGCTGGATAAAATGGAACCAGTGCTGGGCTATTTGGTTGAAGAGGAGGGCATAGATCTCAGTCCCTGGTTTGTTCCCCAAGGGTATGGCGTCCATGCAGGTGCTCAATTAGAATAATTATGATTAGACTCGCTATAAGAATATATAACCTGAAATTAATTGCTATAACTCATCCTTTATGAGTGCGCTCTGCACCGTCGCTATTGCTCTCTCAGCGTGTCGTTGTAGGCTTCTATCCATGTAGAGGGCGAGGCCAGCTGCCATGACAATCATTGCAACTGCACGCCGTACTTTCTTGAACCTTCCAGCCTTAGCATATTCAGTGGGATGAGCAGCAGCAGCGTCCCCCTGGCTGGCTGTGGGGTACAGCGCTTGTAGCGCACCGCCAAACAAAAATGCGACCGGCATCAGGCTGAAGCACACCACATTGAAATACATGCTGAAATCTGGAACGGGCAGCTGTGCCAGGCCCCCCAGTGTATGTCTTTGGAGAATGGGGCATCTGGATGATGGCCCATGGTGTCTTGGAGCAGGGTGGTTGTCATCAGCGCATGCTGCCGGTACCAGGGTTGCAGTAGCCGCAGGAATATCTACGCCCCGAGATGGATCGGCTGGATATTCCGTGATTCCCAACATGCTTTTTTCGAAGATGACTTCTACAGTAAAATTCCCACTCTTTGTAAAAGGTTGCAACATGAGCTCTATCAATGCTGGGGACTCTCCTCGCTTCGCAGGCACTACATAATGCCACACCACTACATCTGAGGACTGGTCCAGCGGAATGTCGAATGAATTGTGCGCAAGACGTAGGGTATGAAGCAAAGGCGGTGCAGTCCAAGGGACAACTTGAGTTATATGCAAAAGCGCATGCTTTTCTGGAGTCTCATACTGGACTGCAAGGAGCAAGCGGCCTCGAGAGACGGAGTCCGAACTAACGTGCCGCTCCACCACCAATGATTGATGCTCAAAATCGTCTTCCACCACTCTATGCACTACTGCAGCAGCACTGTCAGTACTGTGACTTGCAACTGGGTATTCAGGCAAAGAACCAAGGCTTGGAAAAAAGAAATCGGGGAGAAGGATTGACAGTGACACATTCAAATAGATCTGTCTCTCCGTCACAGCCCTATCTTTTCCCTCACAGGCCACCCCAAACTCCAGCCCCAGAGAGACATATTGTGAAGACATGAACACCTCGATATCATTTGGTAGAAGACTTAAAATACCCTGATTAGATGAGCAGGGAAGCAGTTCAGTCCATGATCTCAAATTCTCATTGCACACACTCTCCTGTGGTGCATGCAGTACATATTGCTTCTTCCCAGACATAGGCCGACCACCACCTACCCAACCAATGTGTGGTCTACTGACAGTACCATGCGTGAATGCATCAGATATTGAAGCAGATGTGAGTCCACTCAAAGAGCGGATCAGAGGATGTATCGAGAGGGCATCATCCTCTTTCAAAGTGATCCTGCAGACCATTCCAGGAGGAGCGGTGGGCAGCTGATGTGAAACTTTGCCATACAATCGGCCTCTGGTCAGACTTAAGTGCAGATGACGAACTCCGTAGGTATTGATTATGTTGAAAATGTTTATTGGGAATGCTCCTATGTCAGACGCATTGGCTGGGGCTGAAAATGAAAACAAAAAGTGTGCCAGGGTTTTCTGGTGCACTGGGGCGTAGTACACTTCCTCTGAATAGGACGGCTGCAGCACGAAACAAATGAGGCATGGAGGGGTAGGAAGGCTAACACAAGAACTAACCTCCAAATCTGCTATTATATTGTTGGGAATGCAGGCCAACAGAACGAAGAGAAAAAATTTCATTGCTAAGAAGTGATCGCTTTGAAAAGAAGCATGTTATGTCATAGTGTTGCTCAAAAGCTCGTCATGTGTAAGCATGAGCGATATTATGGAGACATCATGCCTGCTAGCGTCAGAAATACAAGAACTTCTCCAATTCGTGCTACTTGAAAGGGCATTTGGCGCCCATTTGTTCGAACAAGATATAGTCCAAATCAGCAATGTTTTTTCAACTTCTCCACAACAACCTTCTTCCTTCCAGCAAATCTTTTTATCCAGAGAACCCTTTCTCTTCTCCTCAAATTCATTTATAGTGGTCAGGCGCTCCCTTGCCTGACGCATAAACTTTGAGAGAATACTATGACTTTACAATCGTTGTGTGGAAAAGGTGCCAGTTTTGGCACAAAATGCCACCGAAAGAACCATGTTGTCAAAACGCAGTGGTAAGTTATTGCTGGCGTCATAACAAGACGGGATTGGCGGTAAAGTTTCTAAACAACGCTCCATGTCATTTTCGCAGGAGCAGTCGATCAACTCCCTTTGTACCATTTAGAGTAGGATCTGTAAATTACAACTTTGGTGCCTCGCAATTACAGCGACAGAACGAAGGCTTCTCCAGGACCTTGGTCAATGCCAAGGCCAGCTCCTCGGATCAACTCTGCGCTGACGGGGCATGTTTGGAGGAGGAGGATGGCAGCGTCATAGTCCGTGATGATCTAGATTCACTTTTGGAAGTCCTCCCAGCTGATATTAGGGAGCCATTAGCCTCTCATCCTAACAGAGCGTCACTGTTAGAAGTCGTTCTTGACTTGGGAAGATGCCCTGAAGCCCGTTTTTTGGGTGCCCATGGGGGTGAATCGCTTCGAGACGCCCCTATCACTAAAGAAGACCTTGACCATGCTGTTGCTGCCCTTGGAGACTTTGGTGGCGACAATCGTGCTGGCGTAGAGGGAACTCTTCATAGAATCTCTGCCATACGCAATCGTCGAGGCGCTGTGGTCGGTCTTACCTGTCGTGTCGGCCGAGCTGTGACGGGGCACATAGATATGATACGAGACATCCTCGAGCTCCCCAACTCCATCTTATTCCTTGGTCGCCCTGGTGTGGGTAAGACCACAGTCATCCGTGAGATGGCAAGAGTTTTGAGTGACGATCTCAAGAAGCGTGTGGTCATCGTCGACACTTCCAATGAAATTGGAGGGGATGGCGACGTGCCGCATCCGGCAATTGGTGGTGCTCGTAGAATGCAAGTGCCAGACCCTTCTCAGCAACATAGAGTTATGATCGAAGCTGTCGAGAACCATATGCCTGAAATTGTCATCGTTGATGAGATAGGCACAGAGGCCGAGGCCTTGGCATGCCGTACCATAGCAGAGCGTGGCGTACAACTCATCGGCACAGCGCATGGCCAGCTTCTTGAGAATTTAATCAAGAACCCCACTTTGAGTGACCTGGTTGGAGGTATTTGTAGTGTCACATTGGGAGACGATGAAGCTCGGTCACGGGGGACACAAAAGTCTGTGCTTGAGCGTAAGGCACCTCCAACGTTCCCTGTGGTGATCGAGATGCGGGAGAGGGCTCATTGGGTGGCTCATTGGGTTGAGGATTCTGTGGATGCTTTATTGACCGGCAAGGTGCCCCTTGTTCAGGTGAGACGTCGCGATTCGGCTAGCAAGAAGGTCATCATCGAAGAAGGCCGCTATGACAATGGTGAGGATACTGGTGCCGCCACGACCTCTCAGAGCGGAGCCTCTGCTGCCTTAAATAGTCCCATGAACAGCAGGGATAATTCTGATGGTATGAATGCGCATGTCTTTGATTCCATGTTTGGTTATAATTCTGGGAATGCTGGAGGCCCAGTATTCTCCAATAATGCTCAGACAGCCGGATTTGGCTGGGCTGACCGTCTGAGAGATGTGCCTGATGAGGATGCTTTGATGGAGCTGGCTGCTCTGGGCTATACCTCAGAAGGAGGTAGCAACAGACGTGGAGACAAGTTCTCCTTTGCCAGCGGTGCTTCTTCCAAGAAAAAGCGCCGCAATCAGGTCGGCCGCGCCACATCTCCTCGGCATAACAAGCGTTGACTGATATTTGGAGGAGATAATTTCATGGTACACAATTCATTTAGACCATAGAGAAAAGAAAAATTGTTTTGTTTAAATTTGATGAAGAGACCATTGCACCATGTATGATTTATATTGGTGCCTTATACCGTTGCCAAAGTGTACGTGCTGTGTTCTTTTTGTTTGTGTACCGCTTTGGCTTTTGTTGTTTTGACCCAAGGAATGCAGATATCAAGGAAAAGAATGAATTAATTCTGCTTTTGATACTTGTTCTGCTATCTGATGTAGTTAAGAGATGTGCCAATACTTATTTGGTATTATTCTGTACACAGGTGCTTTTGATGTAAATTAGAAACCAGAATTGTCTTTCCGAGATCCTGTGATTGTCTTGGGATGCCCCAGATGTGCATGACCTGTGTCGTGCACTGGAAAATCCTTGTAACACAGTGATACCGTATAAGTACAGATACAGCTGCATGCCATTCCTTCCTTCTAGACCTGCAACCAGAGCTGCTAATCTGTGTGACCATATATGAGGTGCCATGCCACTGCACCTCAGCATGCATTTCATCCTTGCAAATTCAAGCGTAAATATGGAAAGATTTGATTCCTTAAAAGATAAACTGCCAACAAAAATACATTCTGAGCAGTTGAAGATCATTGCGAAAGCCGTGCACAAGATAGCACAGTAATAGAATGGCCACCGCATTGCAGGAGCAACAAGCTCCTAATGTAGCCGAAGAGGATGCCATTATGGGTCCATACCCAATAGAGGCACTTCAGGTAATTATCTAAGCAGCGAAAGCATTCGCGGCCAGCTTTGCCCGATGACTACAAATTAAAACCTGCTTGGCTCTTCTCTCTCGTTTGCAGGACATGGGAATAGCTGCTGCAGACATTAAAAAATTAAAAGAAGCTGGTAAGTTGATTTACTTACTCTCAAGAGACGTTTTCGTGCTGACCAAGTAAACGTGAGCATAGGTATCAATACCGTCGAGTCCGTTGCCTTTGCCAGTAAGCGTGAGTTGACTGAAATCAAGGGCATGAGCGATGCAAAGATTCAAAAGATCAAGGACGTGGTCCACCAGATTGTACCATCAGGTTTTACTACAGCCCATCAAGTCTTGCGACAGCAGGGTGACACTGTCAAGATAACCACAGGCTGCAAAGCCTTGAATGACATCCTTGGAGGGGGGCTCGAAACAGGCTCCATCACTGAGATTTATGGAGAATTCAGATGTGGAAAAACTCAAATTTGCCATACACTGTGCGTTACTTGCCAGCTTCAAACGGAAATGGGGGGCGCTGAGGGCAAAGCTTTGTATATTGATACTGAGGGAACCTTTCGTCCCAACCGTCTCGTCCAAATTGCAGAGCACTTTGGCTTAAATGCAGAGGATGTCTTGGAAAATGTAGCATATGCCCGTGCACACAACACGGAACAGCAACAACAGCTCCTTATCTCAGCTGCAGCAATGATGGCTGAATCTCGATTTGCATTGATTGTGGTAGATTCTGCCACGGCTCTATTCAGGTCTGAATTTTTGGGACGCGGTGAGCTTGCAGCAAGACAGAATAACTTAGGAAGGTTCCTCCGTGCTCTTCAAAGACTTGCTGATGAGTTTGGATGTGCAGTACTTGTCACCAATCAGGTAGTGCAAGCAAATCTGGATGGGGGTAGCATGTTTGCTGGACCGACTGTGAAGCCGATCGGAGGTAACATCATGGCTCATGCCACCACAACTCGAATTCATGTTAAAAAGGGCAGAGGAGAGACAAGAATAGCCAAGATCATTGCATCTCCCTGCCTACCTGAAGCAGATGCTACATTTGGAATAGGCAACAGTGGAGTCGGTGATGCCAAGGAATAGAGACTTTGTCTCCTTTGTTGTAACGGCTGGGAATATAAGGCACAACAATTACACACACAATCAATGAATTAGTAAGACGATCAGTAATCATCCCCTCTACTCAAGACCTCCTTCTTTGTAGGGTGTAAATAAAGTGTGTGCTCGTATTGGGCCGTATAACAACCCTTATTGTCGCACAATGGGGGATATGGAATGACTATGCGTGCATCGCACAGGTTCTTCAGAGCCATCAGATACTTTTCTTCTCCGAGACGATCCAGATAGCGTCTACAGAAAGCCAGAGTACCGAAATTTTTGTCAATGGTACTCAACAATGACTTTGCTCTAGGCAACCGTAATGGAACATGGACAGCATCAAAATTCTTCATGTAATGACTGCACTCCAGGTCCTCCCTGACGTAGCCCTTTCCAGTAGACCCAAAGGTCTCTATGGCAAAGAATTCTCCCTCCTCCATTTTTATTGCTTCACCGCCTTTAACAATAGGGACACTCTTCCCTGCATGAATCTTATATGGATCGATCGAATGGCCATGCAAGTTGCGTATGGACTTCACCTGGTAAGTCTTGCCATCCAGCTCGACCTCATAGGATTCCATCACTTCCTGTATTGCAGCTCCTATATCGCACAACCTGACATCTATTCCAGCCTCCCTGATCCCGGTATTTGTAGCGTCCTTGACAGCTGCTAATAGAGGGTCATATCTAGGATTGAACGCCACTGTAAATGCACTGTCAACTATCCTGCCATTCACATGAGTGCCAAAATCTAACTTCATAACATCATCGTACTGCAGTACCGTTTTGTCTCCACCGTTGGGAGTCCAATGCGCCGCAACATAATTCAAAGAACAACCAGTTGGGAATGCAATACCAGCCTCTAATCCATTTTCATCGATCAACTTCCTGACAGAATCTTCGAGAGTTTCGCACATTTCAGCCATGGAAATGCCAGGTTTGATGATGGTTGACATATACTTTCTCACTTGTCTGTGGACCTCGGCTGCTTGTCTGATGTCGTTGATCATATCACTCTCAATGCGCTCCATGTGCCGTTTTTCTTCATTGGTTTCTCTCCACCGTTGGTCATCGTTGTATGATTGACGCTCACCTTCTGGAAATACACCGCTCGGAAAGAGATATTTGACAGGTACGGTAGGAGGCGTGGTCTGCTCTGTGGGATGCTTACCTCCATTAGCAGCTCCATCTGACTTTTTCTTTGGTTTCTTCTTCTTTTTCTTCTTCTTGACGGCCGTACCTTCAGTATGAGGCGCTCCTTCTTCCTCCTCTTCGTCATCAGCACTGCCACCGTCATCAGGCGGAGCAGCATTGCCATTACTCAGTAATCCATTTACTTCGTTGTCCTTAGCAGCCTTCTTCTTCGCGCGCTTTAATGCGGATTTTGAAGGATGAGATGCGGCCTGTGACGAGGAATCAAAGATTAACACGGAATACAGCATTGCACAATCTATACAATCTTTGGTACGACGCACCTCTTCCCCATTAGTTTGCTCTAGTGGGGTATTTTCAGATATGCTCATATCTTCAGTCATACTTATTTCCGTTGACAACTATTTCTCATTTACAGTAATCCACTGTTGATCACTTAGCACACTATTCTAGCGACACTAAAGGGACTCAGACTCCTCAAATTTAAATGTATTGTGGATGATATATCTTTGGACTTCAATCTGCCGAGGCAGTCCTCCAATCATCAAGAGCTTGCCGTTGCATGCCAAGAGTCCCAAGGCAAGCGCACCACCATTCCATACAATGCTCCTTGGGACATGAGGGTGTGCTGATCAAAAAGGTGCTGGAAACTTATGATGGCAGAATGGTCGTGCTCCCAAGCCCTTGCAGTTCCATGGCAGCCTCCAAAGAAATGGCAAAGTCTTCTGCCTCTATCTTGGGCAGGCCATGGCCAGTGAGCCATCTTGAAATTATGACCGACAGCTCAAGTCGCTTCATAAGCTCCAATTATATATCAGTAATAAAATCAAATTAAGCTTTATAGATGTCATTTTTGAAGCAAATATGGGATATTTTTTATCGTACTTGTCCTTCCTCACCTCGTTAGTAATTATAACTGCACAAGAAGATGCGGGAAGACCGTGAGTCTACAGGATCTTTTCTTTCAAATAAAAAATTGTAACCTGATGTCCGTATTCTCAATCGTAGGGTTGCGCTCGTACGCCCCATTCCCGACCATACAAGATTAGAGCTTGACGATGAGGGGCTAGCCTTCCTGAGCTCAATCAAAGGTCCCATTGCGCCGGTGGTGGTTATTGGACCCTACCGCAGCGGCAAGAGCTTTACTCTCAATCAGCTGATGCAGGTCCCTTGCAACCAAGGCTTCGGCGTCGGACATACTAGAGAGACCCAAACAAAAGGGATTTGGGTGTGGGGCAGACCAATTCCTGTTACGTCCGCGACTGGCCAAACGATCAACCTCTTATTTGTGGATACAGAAGGATTTGAAAGCACCGGAAAAGCAGATGTTTATGACGATAGAATATTTGCCCTGTCCACCGTTATCAGTCAAATATTAGTGTACAATCTGCCTGAGGCCATCAGAGAATCTGATCTAGAGAAATTGTCTTTTGCTGTGGAATTGGGAAAAGCTTTCTATTCCAAAGGCATAGAAGCTGATGAAGCTGAAAGTCCTGTCGTTCAACCTGGCAATATGATTTGGTTGATTCAAAGAGATTTTTTAGAGGGAGATAACCCTGAAGAAGCCCTTGCAACAGCCATCAAACCAGTGCCCAACCCTCACAATGACCCTGGAATTACAAACTTGAACAAAATTAGAGAGGGTTTGAGTCTCATCGCAGCAAATTCCACTGCTGTTGGTCTTGCTCAGCCTCACTTAGAGCGCACTAAGTTGTGTGAATTGCCAGATTCACAGTTGAACCCACAGTACATTCTAGGGAGGAACACCTTGAGATCTGTGGTCAATGGATTTGTGAGGCCAAAAGTTGTGCAAGGAGCGCCATTAGATGGTGCAGGATTAGCCCTTCTTATCAAAACAGTTGTAGAGGCCTTGAATCAGAGAGAAATACCAACTGCAGGTAGTTTGGTGGAGTACTTTAATAGAGACTTAGTCAGGGCGTGCGGCGACGCATACTCTCAGCTGTTGTCCATGGAAATACTTCCTGTGAAAGAAGAAACGCTACTGGAACGTGCTGAGCAAGCTGAGCTGCAAGCACTTGAAAAGTTTAATAAGGAAAGATTTGGAGCCACGGTTGGTGAGCTTCGAGAGGCGTTGAAGGCTGCTCTGAAGAAAGAACTGGATGTGTTTGTAACGAAGAATACTTATGAGAGCACTCGCGTGTGCAGTGAAGTAGAAGAAGGGTGTGAGGAAGTTCTCGAAAAAGAAGCCACTCAAAGAATACCTTCTAAAGGGAGGTTCAAAGCGCATTTTGAAAGCTGTTTGTCGATGTTCCACAGGAAATGTGTGGGGCCTGGATTCGAACATGCACGGGAGAGAATGACCAAAACATGGGAGAGGGAGTATGCTCGCTTCAACAAAGACTACAATGAAAAATTATATAATGGACTCGTAATAGTATCATTGGCTATGATACTGGTGTGTAGATTTGTGATCACTGCTGCTCTTGGAGAATCTGTGGGGTGGATAGTCTTCATTTTCTTGCAACTCTACCCGAAGATGTTCATAGGCGAGAGCAGCATGTATGATGCTGGATGGTGGCAAGTATTGGCAGATTGGTGGGAGGCTGTTGTCTATAATAAAGCATTTGATATGGAAAAATGGGGTCTGCCTTTGGGAGCAGGAGTCTTAGTTGCTCTGCTGACAAGGAGGTGGTGGCATCCAAGAGCGGTCGCTCTGCTGCGCAGGCGGAGACTCAAAGGGAAGCAAAGACGGAGCAGAGACAAAGACTTGAATGTATAACTTTAATTAATTATGTATTATGTCTGTGAAAAGACATCATAGTGGAGGATTCTGGGCCAAACTCTTCTCAATTGGCTCAGAGGATAGAGAGCGAGATCGCAGAGATGACTTCAATTTGAACGAATTGCAAAGATTGCATGGAGTACTGCTCCAGAATGCTTCCATCAATGATTCTAACAGAGAAGTGATCGTCGAAACCCTTAGATCCATCTCCGAAATTGTCATCTGGTACTGTGCTCCACCTTCTACCGACCCGACCCACGCATCTCCATCGCTCACTTAAACGCTCCATATCTTTCAATCGCAGGGGAGACCAACATGACTCCAGCATCATCGAATATTTCTTAGAGCACAATGTACTTGAGCACTTCACAAATATACTTCAGGAAGAAAGTAATAGAAGGGGTGGAGTTGCTTTACAGGTTTTGCAAAGCTTGGCCATATTGTGTCAGAATATTGCCAGTCAACAGACAATATACTGTTTATTCTCTAACGATCATATCAATAAAATCATTTCTTTGGAATACGATTTCGAGGATGACGAAGTTCTGGGCTACTACGTCAATCTTTTGAAGACGATAAGCCTGAAATTGGACAGAGCGACCATTCAGTTCTTTTACAGAGGTGTCGAGCAAAAGGATGTATTTCCATTGTATACTGAGTCGATCAAGCTTTCACGACATAAAGATGGCATGGTCAGAGCTGCTGTTAGGACAATAACGTTAAATATTTATGCAGTGGATGTTCCAGAGGTCCACACGTTTATTGCTCAACATCCCGACTCCTTTTCGAGTGTAGTAGAGCAACTCAAGGCTGAAAGTGAACGACTAGATGAGTCACTGTCAGAAGGCATCAAGGACTTGAACAGTATAGGGGTCCTAGAATCCAGACTGGCAGAGTTAGAGGATCTCATTTCTTATTGTAGTGACATATTGTCAGCAGGCATAGCAGGCATAGACACTGCCTTGCTCAGCAGACTATGGTCTGAGTTTCTGGATCCTGTCGTATTCGATGCCCTCACTATGGAGCCTAGTAACAACGGAACGATTGTTGGTCCATTGTGTGCCCTCTATGTGTTGGAAAGATTAATACAGGTCTTCAGTGTGCCTCGAGAGCTGGAACGCATCGTACTTCTCCTGTTGGAGACGCATAGAGCCACCTTGCTGACCTTCTTAGATGGCAAAGATGTTCAGTTAGCTGCGGCCACTGTCAGAGTGCTGGCTGCATTGACATTGAATACGCACATAGCAGTCGATACATTACTCTCAGTCGGTCTGATGCTCGGTGACCGTGATGTACCCCCCCTTTGCGTGGAAATCAAACAGCACCAAGAGACAAACATTGTTGAACTGAGGATAGATGAAAACCCAACAGTGGTGAAAAAGATGGAGATGAAGGTAGCATTGCTGAAGTTTATTAATACTCAGTACCAAGCCCCTCTTGCTCTTGGTATTGCCGGGTGGATGCTCATGGACTGTCATATAGAGCGAGATGTCCTGTCGATGGTCGATGAGGCTGTCGCGAATGGTCAAGCAGCTATCAAGGTGGCATTGGGACAATCGTGGTGTGATGCACTACCACCAATGCTCGCAGCAGAATGGTCAAGAGCCACTCCAATTATCTTGCGGGGTGTTGGAGCAGCATCCCTCCATGTTGCTGCCCAAACATGGGGACAGGCTGCAGCTCTCCAAGAACTGCTATGGGAGGTAGGGGGAGATGTCGATGGCGTTGCTGCAGCCTCGACATCTGTAGCTGCACGACTTGCATGGTTATCAGCGGCATCCGCCGCAGTTGTCTTCCAAACAGCATCTCTGCTTAGATACAGAAGAATAGATAGCTCAAACATGTACCTAGGCTCTATAAAAATACAGGAACTGCGAGCAAATGAGCCCCAGCAACGCACTCTTGTTCCTCTGAAGAGTGTAGGATGGGGAGATGACGAGCAGCTTTGGTGTACCGTAGCTTTCTCACCGGGCCAAGAAGTGCGAGCTCGAATTGTCGTTGAAGGTCTCCCCCCACATTTAGTAGCCAGTGAAGATGGCTATGATTTTGCACAGTTGAAACCTGATTCTTTACATCAGTTGCTAACAACATCTACCCCAACAGTGCTGATAGTACACCCCTCAAATAGTAGCAATGTGAAAACAAGAACATCGACTGGCTCTGTTTTATCGGTGGCTGCGCTCATGGGGGTCGCACCTTATGTCGATGATCAGCATGATAAATGGCTTCACGTTGAAGTGAGACCTCTTCTCAGCTCGATTTTAAAGTTGCTCAAGGCCAGTGTTCCAGGAACTGAGCTGGTAGTGTTGTCCAAAGGATTAGCATCAGGTCACTGGGTACTGGCGTTTGACTCCCCCGAGGACGCCAGGACCGCGCTGAGCATGCTGTCAGACGCTGTTGAGGCCATGAGAGCAGTATATAAACAAGCTTTAAATCAGCAACTATTACAATGCGTTTAAGAATCAATTTTTACTTTCTCCGTTTATAACCCGAAGGCATGCCCAACCGAGCTCCTTCATCGTCATTGTCACCTCTACCATTTCTCTTTCCCCCTTTCTTCTTTGAATCAGATTCCTTCATTTGCATTGTGGCTATGCGCTGTGCTTCCCCCACCCTCTCGTTGAGTAAAGCCACGGCTTCCCCATCGACGGTATACGTTTCCATTTTCAAACCAATCAACGCCTCTATCTTTTGAAATAACTCTACATCATATTGTGTGACGAGCGTGACGCTACGCCCGCTGCGCCCCGCTCTGGCTGTTCGTCCCACTCGGTGCACGTAATCCTTGCTGTTGGTGGGCACATCATAATTGATAACCACATCAACTGAGGGTATATCCAATCCTCTAGAAGCCACATCTGTAGCAACAAGTACGTCTCTGTCTCCTGCTTTGAACTTATTGAGAGCCCCCAGCCGTTTAGGTTGACTCATCTGGCCATGAATCGGGACCGCTCCGACACCCAAATTACGGAGCATTAATGCGATTCTACGTGTAGCATCACAAGTCCTGGTAAATATGATGCCAGTGGAGCCAGCTAATTCCGTCAGAAGGTATATCAGATGCCCATCCTTGTGCTTGGCAGGTATGAACATGTATTGCTGTCTCAAAGTGTCGACCGTCGAATACTTTGATGCCACCTCAATTCTGACGGGATCTGTCAAACAGGCCCGTTGAAGTTTAGCCACTTTACTAGTCATTGTAGCTGAAAACAGCTGCGTTCTCCTTTCCTTAGGTGCTGCTTTCAATATCTGATCGATTTCTTGCTCGAAATCCATGTTGAGCAGTCTGTCTGCCTCGTCCAAGACAAGGTGTCTCAGCGCGCGTAGCGAGAACCCCTTGGTGTTTGATAGATGGTCGACTAACCGACCTGGTGTTCCCACCAGCACATGAGGCCTTTTCCCTAGAGCTATTGCTTGTGCCATCATGTCGATGCCTCCCACAAGTACAGCACAGCGCACCCCAATACCCACGCCAAGGGCCTCAAACTGTTCAGAGATCTGTATGGCCAGCTCTCTTGTAGGGGACAAGACCAACACGGAAAGAGCAGCAGGATTGTCTAATAAAGACTGCAATATTGGCAGAGCAAAGGCTCCTGTCTTCCCTGAACCTGTCTGTGCAAGACCAATGACATCCTTTCCTTCCAAAACACTCGGTATTGCCTGTTGTTGAATGCTGGTAGGACCCTTCCAGCCCAAGGATGCAGCCGCCTCGGCTAGTTGGGAGCATATGCCCAGCTTTTCAAATGTTTCAACAGCTCTTTTATGTTCAGTTTCTGTTAGAGATTTGAGAGGTGCCATGGAAGAGGCTCGACTGAATAAAAATTGAGATGCAAATGAGAAATCGTTGGCACTGGCTCTTTACACTCCCATGCCCCGCACTCGCACCAAAACAAATTTTGAATAAAATTGAATATGCTAACGCTATAATTTAATGCAGGCATAAAGAAATCAATCACAACATATGGGCCTTTCGTTTTTGCCCAAAGATACTTTGCAATGCATATTGTCCATAAATACTTTGGTTGCTCAGTTCCCAAGCTACATTAAGTGTGGTATTTAGAAGTACCGTGCAATCGGATTGGTCTCTGCAACAAATTGGCACACTGCCACGAAGATCGCTAGAGTTTGCACTGCCCAAAAAAGCCTCAATACCCAAAAAAATTGAAGCGATTGTTTCGGTTTGCATAACTAGGGTGATTTGAAAGCTGACCAGTCCAGCAAGACCTTTGAAAGCTTTGGGTGATTACTTTTGAAAGCTTGGAGATTGAGAAAGCGTAAAGCGGTGTACTGAAGAGTGTCGCAACAGTAGCCAGGTTGCTGATCGTGCATCCTATTTTTATTCACTCGTAAAGTTCTTCTACTCTACCTCGTAGGCCAACATTCCCAAACGATGGCCACACATGGCAGGGCTCACACCCGCCGAGTCCACCACCTCAGTCAAAGGGCACTCACCGATGCTACTGGGTGGGTCGAAAGTATCAGTGCATTGTCTGAAAATGCCCCAGCTACCCAACTATTAGCAGCTGAGGAGGAGAAAGGAAGCAAGGAAAATGGAATGTCTGTCTCCACATCAGGGGATGACGCACCTGGGGGGAATGGGGAACAGCAAGAATTGACACTAGACAAATTGACTCATCAAGTTGAATGTGCTGGGGAGTTATTAGCAGATATAGGTGTCCCAGAGTGGGGCTATGGCCCTGTACATCTGAGCGAGGAGAAATTAGAGTCCTTGTTGTCATCTATCAATGACAGAATGGAGGCCATAGGCGCCGATGCAACGATCCTTAGAAGGCGCAAGCTCCCGTCAAGCACTGCTAGTGCAGCTGATACTTACGCAGCTGATATTCTACTGCGTAGAAGAGCTGATAAAGGAGCACCAGTAGAAATCAGAGTGGCAATCATTGGCAACGTCGATTCAGGAAAGTCTACCATGGTTGGTGTGCTGACTCGGTCGGTGTTGGATGACGGGAGAGGGTCAGCCCGGTCACGAGTGTTTAAACATCATCACGAGGAGAGCACAGGACGAACCTCGTCAATAGGACAGCATAATCTTTGTTTAGATTCCAAAGGGCGAGTGCTGAACGACATATCATTCAAGACCCAGACAACTTCTGATTACATATCTAGGGCTAGTAAGATCATAACGCTGGTTGATTTGGCAGGCCATGAGAAATATTTCAAGACGACAGCTTTTGGACTGACTGGCCATTTACCAGACTATGCGTGCCTCATCGTAGGGGCAAATGCCGGGGTGGTCGGAATGTGTAAAGAGCACATGGGGGTGGCATTAGCTCTCCGCGTTCCCTGTTTCTTCGTGGTCACTAAAGTAGATCTGGCCCCTGATCATGTCACGAAACACACGCTGAGTACGCTGACAACCATCTTGAGAAGACCAGGCGTCAAGAAGAAACCTTTTCTGGTCAAAAGTAAGGATGATGTGATGACATGTGCTCGGAGTATACATTCAGACTCGCTCGCCCCCATTTTTCTGACATCGTCGGTCACCGGCCGAGGCTTGGACCTGATCCGACTGTTCTACAACCTCCTCCCACAGAGGCATGATTGGCACTCCCGCATTGGAGAGCCGGCAGAGTTTGTGATAGATGAGACGTTTGGTGTCCCGGGGGTTGGCACTGTTGTGGCTGGGACTGTGAAACGGGGGGTGTTAACTCCGAACTGTACTTTGCTTTTGGGACCGGACATCTTGGACGGGGCATTCAGACCATGCGCTGTGAAAAGCATTCATTATAAGAGATTGCCCGTGAACAAGGTGGTAGCGGGGCAAAGCGCAGCATTAGCGTTGAAGAAGATAAAGCGAGCTCAGGTCAGAAAGGGAATGGTCCTGGCCGATGAGAAACTGCACCCACATGCAAGTTGGGAGTTCGATGCAGACATAGCAATTTTGACCCATTCCACAACTATACAGGAGAAGTACCAGGCAGTCATTCATTGTGAGATAGTCAGACAGAGTGCAAAAGTAGTCTCCATGGATAAAGATCGGTTACGAAGTGGTGACAGAGCGGGTGTTAGGTTTAGATTTCTGCAGAGACCAGAGTATCTCATTCCCGGCACCCGGTTTGTGTTCAGAGAGGGCAGAACGAAAGGCATTGGCATGGTGACACAGACCGGAAATCAAGAAGAGGAAGCTCATGGTGGCATGAAGCCAGGTCCTAAAAGTCCATCTTTACAGGAAAAAGCAGTTAGGTGAACAGTGATAGTCCTATTGTTTTGGTGGCCCCTTCTCCAGCGATCTCTTGTTGAATGCTGCCTCTGCTTGTAATCTATCCAGCAAACCTTTGCTGCTCATAGTCCAATCGAGTGATCTCAATGTTTCTTCAATTTTTGAGTATGAAGGGTACTTTTTTGACTGTAATATACATTCAGATGTGGATGGAGAGGTGGCAACATTGACTTGCCAGCCTTGTGGGTAATTGCACAATATCCTCACTGGGTCCCCATTCATTCGGGTTTCCCTAATGATATACGTATCCTCAAAAGAAGATGCTACTTCCTCTCTAGCTTTTCTCTGCCAGGGAAGGAATCCAAAATCAGAAATAACCTGCTGTGTCGTATTCCATTGGGGGTTCACGATCACCACCAGACCCTGGCTTCGCTCCTCCATGAGAGTTTTGATATAATCAATTGTTTCAGCAGTTGGGAAAAGTATTGCTGCCAGATTACCACCTACCCATGCTCCAACTGCATCACCTCTATCAATGACTGATGCCTGCAGAGGGCCTTCTAATCCTGGTAGAACTTTCAATGAGCGAAGTAGAGACTCTACCATTGGCATGGCTGCTTTGAACTGCTGTCGGATGCCCCCTGGCCAGTCATCTAAATCTGTGGCACCAATAAGAGGCAGAACCAATTCTACGCGCTGCCGATGGATGCCAGCAGTATAAGCACGCTCGCAAGCGGCAGCTGCCTGTGAAACAATACCCTCAGAGCTTGTCGGAAGGGGCAGCGGGTTGCCTATTGGGCTGTTGTACGAACAGTGAATGTGAAATCTCTGCTTCACTCGGGGCTTTACATTTCCAAACCTTGCAGAACTATACCCTGAAGCCCTCATGGAAGTGGATTGAAGCATCGTTGTTTTCAAACCGGGCTCTGGTGATCCAGTGGCTGGAATAAATGTGATCAATTTATACTTTCTTCTACCAGGTTTGGAACAGTCAATCAATCAAAGTGTTTCTTTTGAATGCATGTAGAAACTACAGAGTGACATCAGGCTAGTCTCATGGTGAGTACGAAGTCTTCGGCACGGCTGTCAGCCCGTCGCTTCTCCTTACGGCGACCCTTCCTCCGATTGGGCTGACTGCACTCGCTCTTGAGATGAGCTCCCTAATCTTGATAGGACTGCTACTGAGCAATTCAATTTTGCCTCATAATCCCTTGAATTCACATAATGATGGCATCTATGAGTGATTAGTTATTGTTTCATATAGGATTCGAAACTTCATCAGCAGTAATTTGCACTCTTGGATATCTTTGGCATAATGAACATTTCCCTGTCAATCCCTCGCACCTCTGCATCAGCCACACCTTTTCAATTGAAACTGGTTCTTCCGAATGCTAGCAGTCGCATCTACGCTCAGCCATCTTCCAGGCATGTCGACAGATCTGTTGCCTTCCAACCCAAGCAGCTTCGAACTTCTCGGCTTGCTGCCTCAGTGCCAGTGGCTGCGGCCACTGGAGATTACCGCAGCCGGCCAAACAATGAAGTGAGAGTTCTTGTGGTGGGAGCAACAGGCTACATTGGAAAGTTTGTCGTCAAAGAACTCGTTGCTCGTGGGTACAACGTCGTCGCTTTTGCACGTGAAAAGTCGGGAATCGGTGGCAAATCCTCTACAGATGCTACTAAGAAGGAACTTACAGGAGCGGATGTCAGATTTGGAGATGTAGGTGATATGAAGAGCCTTGCTTCAGTAGCATTCAAAGATCCTGTAGATGTTGTGGTATCGTGTTTGGCTTCGCGCACTGGGGGCATTAAAGATTCTTGGGATATTGACTACCAGGCCACATTGAATGCTATGGAAGCAGGGAGAAAGGCTGGTGCTTCACATTTTGTTCTATTATCAGCAATCTGTGTCCAGAAGCCACTGTTAGAATTCCAAAAAGCAAAGCTTGCCTTTGAAGAAAAATTAATGCAAGTGGGGGACATGTCATATTCCATTGTCCGACCCACAGCCTTCTTCAAGTCATTAGCCGGCCAGATAGAGTTGGTCAAAGATGGTAAACCATATGTATTCTTTGGCGACGGCACCCTAGCAGCATGCAAACCAATTTCAGAGAGAGATTTGGCCTCCTTTATTGCGGACTGCGTGTCGAAACAGGACAAAGTGAACAAAGTCTTACCGATAGGAGGACCTGGGGATGCTTTGACAGCGCTAGATCAAGCTAATATGCTATTTAAATTGGCAGGAAGATCTCCAAATTACTTCCCAGTGCCAGTTGCACTAATGGACGGCATTATCGGCATCTTTGACTTCTTAGCAGGTCTATTCCCGGGTCTTAAAGACTCTGCAGAGTTTGCAAAGATCGGAAAGTATTATGCCACAGAAAGTATGTTGGTGTGGGATCCAGATTCACAGAAATATATTGCAGAAAAAACGCCTTCCTACGGTAATGATACGCTGGAGGAATTTTTTAGAACTTCATTGACGGAGGGGTTGAAAGGGCAGGAGTTGGGAGATGCGGCGGTGTTTGGGATCAACAAAGAGTGAGGGAACCCGCTTCGTTCAAACGCGTAAGATTATTTGTTACTTTGATTTTGTAATAAGATAAGACTGTAACTGGTATAAAGATCTCCGCTTGTCTCGATTCGGTTTCGTAACACAGCTCACTGAAAAGCGCATCCGGATTCGTACAAGACAATGGTTTGCTGACGCGAGACACTCCTAGATGACTTCACTTCGATATGGAAATACAGACCGTACCAAAAGAAACGATTACGACGGACTTGCAGACTCAGAATATCGCACGCGAAGTGATTCTGACCTCCAGTCCTGCCGCCTCTCCGACACTGGCATCATCTTCATCCCGTCCTGGTATCTTCTTGACATCGAGGAGTTCGGTCAGAGAAAGGGCCTCCCAGCACATACAGCAAACTCCACTCGAAATTGAGAGAGTAAGTGGGGATGACACCTTGGATCGGTCGCGTGATTCAAGCAGTAGTATCCTGTCGCTGTCCGGGGCTTTGCTAGGAGCAGGCGTATTGGGCTTTCCGTTTTGCTTCAAAAGTTGTGGCTTGGTACTTGCAACACTTCTTCTCATAGTTACCCTTATTGCTAGCGAATTATCTATGAATTTATTGCTTATAGCGTCCCATTTATCTAGCAAACGAAGCTATGAAGAGCTCGCATTTCATGCTTTCGGTGTTTTTGGAGAGCGCCTGGTGAGTGGATGCATTATTGTCATGAATGGAGGAGCCCTTGTGGCATGCCTGAATATTCTTTCAGATGTAGCAAGTCTTGTAGCTGGCACTGTGGTACCTCCTGGGGCTGAACCCACCAGGACTGCCACACTTGCCATAATGACTCTCTTCTCGACTGGCACTGTGACAACCTTTGGCAACAACCATACGCTACTCAACAATGCAA
Source organism: Axilococcus clingmanii (assembly GCA_019693495.1). NCBI lineage: Eukaryota > Viridiplantae > Chlorophyta > Chlorophyceae > Chlamydomonadales > Chlorococcaceae > Axilococcus > Axilococcus clingmanii. Next base: position 107,894 of record JAAMXV010000419.1, read on the forward strand.
ATCAATTGGGAGTTGTCTATCTCTTATTCTTCTGCATGATAGTGTCCTTGATGGCAGTGAAGCCCTATCCAACTGATGGTCATTTAAAATTATGGGATGCCGAGGGGTTGTTGGTATCATTTCCGGTGGTCGTCTATGGCTTCACTGCCCATCATGTAGTGTTCACTATTCTGGATTCCCTGAGGTCTCCAACCCTCAAGAGCATGACCCATGTGGTTCAAAAGAGTATGTTTCTGAGCTCTACTATTTATTTATTAGTTGGAGTGTGTGGTTATGTGACATTTGGGTCTAAGACGGCCGGCGATATCCTCAGGAATTTTGGTGGCAGTTCTTGGACAAAGAGTCCTCTGAGAAGAGTGTGCGAAGAAGTGCTTAAAGTTGGGTATGGGATATCAGTATTGGCTACAATGCCTCTTGTTATGAGTCCTCTCCAAACAGCTGTGAAATCATTGATAAGTATTGAATCTAAAACAAAGGATGAATTAACAAGGCCACAAGAACACGCTGTTGCTGGTACTATTCTTGTCGGAGCTGCGGCTGCTGCTTTGAAATTGCCAAATCTTGAGCATGTTTTTGGATTAGCTGGGTCGACTGCATCTGTCTTGGTGGCCTTTATGTTACCAGCTGCAATATTCTTAAAGACAATGAGCAGGAACCAACAGAATATGACAGCTGTTGATGCTAGATTGGATGCTGGATCAAGAGGGCTGTCATCGTCATTCCAACAGAAAAAAAAGATTGCGCTCGCGTTGCTAGTATTTGGAATCATAGCCGGAATAACATCGACACATGCCCTTATGTTAGCCATACGCGAGGAGGCAGAAGTTGTCCATTTTGCTGTGGAACTGGTTAATGAAGAGAAAAAGACTGTGGTGACAGCTGCAGCACAATTTCAAGCCCAGCAAGTAGCACATGCAGTCGAAGCGGCTGCTGCAGCAGCACAGGAGTTAGGATCTGTCCAATCAGAAGCGAGCAGCAGGCAGGTGGAGGGGAATACAAAATTTTCTGCATTGGCAAATGATCAGCTAGTAATAGCATTGAGTGAGCTTGAAAAGACTTGGATGACCCTGAAGAGAGTTACAGATATTCTGCAGGAGGCAGCATCAAAGATGCGAGGCGAATTTAATTACACCGGTCAAACTCAGAGTAGCACAAGCACTGAGGGACAGCTACAGAACAAAAAGGTGACTGCTGTGTCTCAAACATTGGACACTCTTTATGTTAGCTCACTAGAAGCTTTGAAAAGAGTGGAGGATTGTAGGAATGCACTGCTGGCAGCCCAGCAACAGGAAGAAGCCGGGGTTCAAACTCTCAATCAGAATGAGCAATCTGCTGTCACGGAGGCATTTGAGGCGACCACAGTAGCCACGCAGCAAGTCAACTCCACTATGGAGGCTTTAAGAGCTTTGCAAGTTGAAAAGACAAATGAATTAGTACAACTGATACATCAACTCGTGAAAGAGGGCAGCAGGAGAAATGACGCCACAGCGACTGTTGCCAAAGATGCTGGAAGGAAGTCTACTGCAGGTTCTGGTCATGAAAGTGCGAATCTGGAGCCTCCACCTCCACCAACAGCTGTTGATAAGGCAATAGAGGTCATCAAGGCAGCTTCTGAAGAGTTAAACGTCACAGAGGCTGCTATGACCCTTGCCAAAGATGTTGTTAAAGAGATAAATCAGCAGGCTATGGCTCATGTTGAATTGCGGGTAGAACAAAAATCAGCAGTGGTGACCTCTAGAGCCATCGAGATTGCCAAGGAATTGATCTCGAAGGGTGATCAATCAACTACACAACCCTCCGACTCGCTGACAGCCAGCTTCTCAGCGATAACAGCAGCTGAAGCAGCTCAGAGTAAGGGATCGAATCAAAGCATGACATGACAGCATGGCAGCATTTAAAATTTTGCCGTAAGTGCAGGATTTGACAACTCATGTAACTCATGAAGAGAAGAAACTTTCCATTATACTGCCATGAGACATGCATGAATAAAATGAATTTTAAAGTCGCTAATTTCTACGGTAACAACGTGCCCCGGCCATTTCTAATCATGGACGAAGACGGGGAGTCGGTTAAAGATAGGGTAGATGTGCCAAAAGTAAATGATGCGCTTATAGGTAAGCAACTATATCGAACTGGAACACTGGTTCATAATTATATATTTTACCATGGTGAAATGTCCTCAGATTGGGCTACGAAAGTCCCTTTTGAAGACGGAGGAGGGCTCATTAAACCAGGTTGGCAGGGAAGCGAAATGCCAGATGAGCCTAGAACTGCAATCCAAATAATGCTTGCAGAGAGAAGGCAAGACATGTTTTCGTCCCAGCTGGTTCCGATGACAGCACAAAAACGGGAGCTTGAGGGTGCAGCAAGCATGTTTTGGAAGTCGCACCTGACAGAGGAGGAGCAAAGGAAGTATTATATGATGGCAGTCCAAGAGCAAACTATATATGATGAAAAAATAGCACAATTAGAGGCTGCAAACCCAAAACTGAAAAGGTATAGACAACAGCTTGCGTCTTACAACGGTGCTATTCGTAAGATAGCGAGTGCAAAATCAGATCATGCAGCCCCTCTTTGGAGACTTCAGAAGAAAATGGACCACAAAAAAGAACATCTTGTGAGCACCGAACTAAAACCAAAGAAGAAACCCAAGAAAAGTGTTCTGAGGAGGGCAGCCAGCCTGTTGAGAAAGAAAATGTCTAAGAGTCGGAGCAAGGAGGGAAAGCAAGATACAGTGTCACTGATCATAAAAGATAAACCAAATGAAATGTTTGATGAAGGTACCGAACCACTGCCACCGACGGTGCCAAGCAGCCCTGCCCTTCGAAGCAAAAAGAGAAGAAAATCCATTATTAGAAAATAAATTTATAAGCTATACTTCATCGTTTCTTTTTCGGTTTTTGCTCCCAGTCTTGCACAGCTTCGTTCATGGTATCGCCTACATGGTCCAGTACCTGCTTTGCCATGTGAAGTGCTTCAATAACACCTTGTTCTGCCGAGATGGCCGAGGTCGTCTGACATCGCATAACAATCTCAGTGGAGCTAGGGTGCTCCTGTGTATATGATGCTAATTCCACATGAGGGTGAGCCCACAACATATCTCTTATGGCATTGCCAAAAGTATGGTCTGAAAGAAAGAAGCTAGGCTTGTCAGGCGTTGAGTACGTGGAGGTCTATGACAAACGCACAAACTTACTCTCTCCATCGATTTCGAGCACAATACTCTGATCCAAACCTTCGTCTTCTGTAGCGTCCAACCTATCAGGAAAGCATATACAGCGAGATGCATATACAATGTAAACATACCGTGCACATCGTCAAAGCTCGGGTTGTTTTCGTTTGCCATCCTATTTACAATTTGAACTCATTTTAAAAATTGTTGTTGTCAGCCAATGTATTCTCCATCTTTTCTTTGACAGATAAGAAGAGCTCCTTTGTAAGTTCAAGCGTTTCAGCCATGGCTCGTTCTCCATTGGTGCCGCCACCCTCTATTGTTTGGATTCTCATATTCACATGCTTATACACAGGATGCTCACAACTATATCCAGACATCTCTACAGTTGGGTTCAGCCATGCTACATCTTTCACTACATTTGCCAAGGTATGCCCCTCTCCATCCACTACTACAGACATAGATCTAGGTCCCAAAACAATTGGTTTCCTTCGCGCAGATATTGTCAATCGCTTCTCATAGGGGTTTGTTGTGACCCCTTGTGCCACACCCGCAGCCCAGAAACGACCATCTGCTGGATCTGCTACATCCGGAAGTTCTTCATTAACGACTCTTTCAAATGAAGGCTGATACCTTTCATACATACTGCGGGCCGCTGTCTTCTCCGTCGGTTTATACTCTTTCCTGTGCCCATATATAGTTGTTGATTGAGGCCCAAGCTTAGAACCACTAAGTCCCATGCGTTCTGCCCAAATAGGTTTGTCAGGCCTTTGATCTACCGGGAGTTCCTCTCTGTCTTTTCCAGGAGGACAGTCTAGTTCCGGACTCCGCCATTCGCTTTGCATCCACAGCGGTGGTTGCTCCTTGCCACTCCTTCCCACTGACTTATACCACCAACTATCTCTATTCTGCTGCCAATTCGGTTCCCTACTCTCGAAATATTGTTCGCTGGATAAGGTGTCACCATACTGAGCCATCCACTCCTCATGGGACAACGCCATGAGCTCAGCTCGAGGTGCCTTCGGGAGACTGAAGTCAGAGCATGCGTCATTGATGGCTCGAGCTTTCAATGGATCTATGCCTATTCGAGTACCCATTATGAACAGACGCCTGATTTAAGCGGAAGTCCTACAATTGCCCTCTCATGACTGATGTACAACCTGTCCAAGTTGCATGCACAAGTAAGAAACACTCAAATGATGATATTAAGACTGTTCTCGCCAATTTATTTAGCAGATATTTTGTAGGTTCTACGTATGTGCCCCATTTTCTCCATTCCTACCTTCTGGTTATATCTGCCTGGCTGACATCAAGGTAAAGTACTACGAAAAGAGACTTTCAAATTCAAACTAAATAGATTATTGTAGGTTAAATTTGCCTTCTCTCAATTGAACTTATCCTGTAATAAGATCATGGCATTATCTGAAAAACAGCCATATCAGCACACTTGAGATTCTACTGGTAGTCAGATTCCTAGATAGGTGGGTAATGGTGGAGCTATAGAATTGCCAGTCTGATGAGTGGACCTCTACAAATACCAACATCTCACAGAGCTCAAATTTCAAGTTTTGCTTCGAGAAAATCTATGTACAAAATACTTCGCTCAATGAGATCGCCTATGAATAGTTCACAACCCCTTTCTACAGATGGCTTCTTTGGGTTTGGACACCAGCTATCGTGCCGATACTGTAATCCAGGCAGAGGCGACCACCACGTTTCTGGTATTGTGTAGAATCCAGGAGAGATTGCTTCTGAACTAATTTCAAATAATTGGACACATTCGATAAAACTGACATTTTTCAAACTCGATGGCTGTTTTTTTGCTACCGAAAACCAGTTGTGAAGCAATCTCATCTCAGATCAGTATCCCTCCAGCTTCATCAAGGAGACGATTCCTGACGTTGCCCACAATAGTTTTAGTATATTCAACGGCTCTACCTTCGTATGCATATGATGCTGCACTTTCCAATCCGTATGAGCTTGGGAAGATGCAAAAGTATGGGTTAGACGACAGCAACCGCATAAGAGACTGCTTGTTCAATCCAAACTGTGTATCTACTGCTGCAACTAGTGGATGCTACTCTCCTGCTTGGCAAGTAGATGAGGATATTAACCCAAAGACAGCCCTGGAATCTTTCCAAAATGAGCTTGTACGCTTAGAGCCTGAGATGGTCGTCATAGAAAAGAAACAGGTGAACAATTTGGAGAAATGGTATGCTCACTTCCGTGTCCCTGACAGACTTTTCCAAGCTGCTGACATAGAGTGAGTTGATCTATCTATATATTAAGAAAATGTGCTGTTCAATTCAATCATTAAAATAGAACACATGTAGGGTTTTGATCGGGCCAGATAGTACTGGAGATACAGGTTTGGTTGTCACCTACAGAAGCATGGCTGCACAGCTCAAATATGTATGGCCTATTCAACAGCCAATCACAGACTTTGGCACTCAAAGAAAGAGGATAAAAGCATTGCGGCAAGCTTTGGGGTGGAGAGTTATTGGGTGCGATCTTCTGGAGTGCTACAGCGAGGAGTGAGCACACAGGCAACATTTGATGAGGACGTTGGCAGTCACAGCTGAGAAATAGAGCAACCTTACAGAAGCGATATTCCAGGTTTATATCTTCATCTTAATATTGTGTGACATCTCCAAGTTGAGATCCTTATCACGCCGGGCATAGCTCCGTTAACCATTTCGATCGAGTACAGAAATACAATACTGCCATTTTTTGTTGGTCCTAACTTGCTTAGACTCCAGTATGTTTGAATTCATGCCCAATGGAATTCCTTTACAGGAGTGGGAGTTAAATTTGTCGGAAAACGTGTCCTTGCACATTTCTCAGCTTCGCTTCTTGCTGGCGTTTCTATTGTCGGTGCCTCTAGGTCTGGTGTTAAAGGCCATGCCAAGCCCAACTGCCAGGCACTTGTTTGCCATAGTCTCAGGTTTTCTCCTCATATATTATCCATTCGGCAATGGTGTTGCACACATTCTCATTGCTTCGACGCTCGTGTACGTTGGGATGAGGGTTTGTCCTACGCAAGCTGGCAGGCTCAGCTGGCTGATTGCCTTTCCCTATCTCATTGGCTGCCATGTTGCACAAGCATCAGGAATAGCTTGGAAATCAGGAGTTATGGATTTTACAGGGTGTCAGATGGTCGTCACATTGAAAATAGTTGCAGCAGCAGTCTGTCTGCAGGATGGAGTCGTACGGAAAAGGGCGCTGAATGAGAAGCCTTTGAGACCGTATGCGGCGGCGATGGCATTGGATAACACTCCTAATGTCCTGGAGTGGTTGAGCTATGTCTTGGCGAGCGGTAATCTATTAGCAGGCCCTTTCTTTGAGATCAAGGAATATCTGCAGTACATTGAAAGAAAGGGTGAATGGGGCCCAGGTCATCATCATCACGTTCCTGGTCGAATCGCCTCTGGACTCTTGAGATTCGCCAAGGGTCTCTTGTGTGCTGGTGCTTGGGCATACCTATCACAAACATTCAACGCCGATATGCTAGAGTCTAAAGACTGGGAAAAAAGAAATGTAGCAATAAGAATAGCATGCATCATCCTCCTAGGGTTCACTACACGCTTGAAATATTACTTTGTATGGAGTCTTGCTGAGTCTCAACTCATTTTCAGCGGCCAGAATTTCCATGGAAATCACTGGAATCGATACGTGAATGCACGCATGAGGAAAGTGGAGTTCTCAACCAGTCTTGCTGAGCTGGCAGCTCAGTGGAATATCTGCACCGGAAAGTGGCTTCGACACTACGTCTATGAGCGGTGGGTGCCGGTCGGCCGGCGTCCGACCATCTTCAATATGATAGTCACACAGACAGTGAGCGGAGTGTGGCATGGGCTATTTGCAGGGTACTGGCTGTTTTTTGTGACATCAGCATTCATGTTTGATGCTTCAAAGCACTTGTATAGATTAGAAAAGACATGGCCAGAGAAGTTCCAGACACAACCAGTGTGGATAGCGTTCAAGTGCTTTTTGACGGCGTATATCTTAAACTACTCTGCAATGCCGTTTGTGGTCTTGAGCTGGGAGGCTTCCTTCAAAAGTTGGAGTTCCATGGCGTATTCAGGTCACTTGATAATTCTCTTTTTGGAGCTGTTGCCAATATTTGTTTCATTACAAAAGAAGAAGAAGATGAAGAAGGAGGAATAGTGAAAAATTACCGCTTTTGGAAATTGACCTTTGCCAACATTAACATCGCCATGAATCTGAAGAATATTGCATATGCTGCAACAATCAACACACACCACCAAATGAAGTCGAACTCATAACCAAATTCCTGCTTCAAAAGCTGGGAAACAGTTTCATTGTTATATTCTACTATCGCAGCTTGACTGTCGCACATTTGTGAGCAGCCCAGGCCATAGATCACCCATGTTGTAGGCGAAATTCGATTCATCCATTTCCAAGCTTCAGGCATCATAGAATATGGGACCAAAAAGCCATTAAAATAAGTCCAAAGGCTATTCAACAAACTCATTAACAGCTGTGCCATCAGCTGATTAGGGGTAGTGAAGACAAGGAATTGACCCAGGTAGGTATACATTGCAATTGTCAGGAAGAATAGGAGGAAGAAGTAGAAAAACTTCCAGGCAATTGCATCGAATCCCACAATCCAGTACGTAATACACACCATCAAAACTGCCTGGACAAAGAGGTAAGGGATCTCAGTCAACCCCAGTGTAGCAACATAGGGGACTGGGGAGTACATGCTGCAGGCTCTCTCTCTGTAAAACACCAACCTTTCGCTGGAGCAGAGGGGCTGCACAGTAATGCTGTTAAACATGCCAAGGAAGATGGCCATGGAGAATAGCAGACCCAGGACATTCTGCACATTGGCAATACTGGTAGTAGTACCTGGTGCCTTGGGAATATCCCCTTGATTGATGTATGTGATGCCATACACCACAGCAATTGCGATGGTCATGATGATTCTGACAAAATTATAATTAGGATTACGCCAATAGAGGATAATGAACTTCTTGAGAAGCATCTTGTATTGGGTTCCTATCTTTGCTGCGTACCTACTGGTCATCTTGAGCGGCTCAGTGGTAGCCAATCCTTCTTCCACGACTGCATCAGCCATGCGGTCATTTTCTTGACGAAGGGGGCTCTCAGCATATATTTTTGGAAAATCATTTCCAGATGATTTGAATGTGGTACTCATGGACCCTCCAGTTACTTCCAGCATCCAGGTCGCAGGGTTGTATCCAGGGATGATGGGCTCCACGCCTGGCTGAGACTCTAGGTATGCAATCAAGTCCTGTGACTCAACACCTAGCGGTCCAAAGTATGTTAATCTCCCGCCCTTTTGCAACAGAATCAACGAATCAAAGCTCTCAAAGAGCGACAAAGAGGGCTGATGTATGGTTACCATTATGGTACGTCCCCCATCTCCCACATTCCTTATAGCCCTCATTACAATGGCGGCAGCTCTCGCATCCAAGCCAGACGTTGGCTCATCCATGAAGATGACAGAAGGGAGCCCAACCAGCTCTACAGCAATGCTCAATCGCTTACGCTGTTCGATGGACAGACCTGAACCTCCAGGATCCCCAATGACGGTATCGCTCAGCTTCTTGAGTTCAACAACTTGCAATGTTTGTTCCACGATGGCCTCCACCTGGACGTCAGTGATGGACTCCGGCAATCGGAGCCGAGCGCTGAAGGCCAATGCCTCCCGAACGGTGGCTTGAGCGCTGTGGATATCTTGCTGCTGTATGTATCCAACGACACGAGACCAAGACTCCTGAACCTTTGGATGGCCATTCACCAAAATATCCCCCCGAATCAGTCCCTGCGTTTTGTACCCTGCTATGCAATCCATGAGAGTGGTCTTACCAGCTCCGCTACCACCCATCAAGGCTGTGACCTCTTTGGGGACTGCATGACAGCTGATACTGTGCAATAGCTGCAATTTTCCTGCTATTTCTTTGTCCTCGCTGTCCTTAACAACCCCTGGAGCGGTGCCTTTGCTGGGATCATCAACATAGTAACACATATCTCTGACTACCAGGGAGATGGGAGTGAAAGGGATAACATCGTCTTGCTTGTCTTCCTCTGCTGTGGCAGGTTTATTATTAGTGTCTGCGATGACTGTTGTCACAGAGGCAGAAGCCATAGCAAATGACTCTGCAGACCTATCAATTGGCCGCTCACAGTCTGGTTGGCTCAGTCGTCTCAGTTGCTGGGCTAGATCATTCTGAACGACCTCCTTTTGATCTTCCTCTGCGATCGATGGCTTTGGCTTGGGTGGGTCTGTAATGGTGAGCAGGACAGCACCAATAAGTGTGAATACCACCAAGGCACCCCACAAAAAGCCAACAGCAGCCCATATCCAGAAATTCTCTGTGAAGAAACCAAAGTTCTCCAGCGTGGTAGTTCCGATGGTGCCCCAGCGTGGCGTGGTTAACTCATTTATTGCCAACGCCCTTAGAGCCCAAGCGAACGGATTAATCCAGTATATCCACACAATATAAGGCGGAATTGAAGTACGAATGATTGTGAATCCATTGGTTACCATGATGAACAAAAGGCTGAATGCTGCAATAGCATTGGCAACCACCATCGTCTTGCTGCCGTATGCGTAGAGGCGGAAAAGGGCAGCAAGGCAGTTAGATGCACTGAAACATACCAAAAAATATATGAAGAAATTCTCAGCCGTCCGCGTCAACCCAGCAATCCAATAAAGTGATAAGGAGAAAATAACTGCCTCCAGGAAAGACTGGGGGATTTGGGTGACTGTGAGGCCCAGGCTGAATGCCGCGGGCGGATAGAAGTTGTTGTCCCTCTGCTTATAGAATATCGTCTTAACCCCAAATACCATTGCAACTTGGGGCATTGAAAGGAATGCCAAATAAGTCACCGAAAGGGTTGCAACTGCAAGCACGGATCGACCTTCAGCACTGGATGGGGTGATGGTGGCAAACAAGCTAGCGATGATCAAGGCAACGACAAACGTCTGCACCAGACGAGCGATGAAGAAGCCTTTATTTCGAAGATTAAGCATCCATGAGCGCTTCATGACCAGCCAAGTCAATCTAAGTCTAGTCTTGGCATATTTAGTGCGAGACAGCGCGTTCGGATCCTTCGGCTCGACTGCAGCATCCATTTCAAGCTCCTTCATTATGGCTTGGCCCCACGTAGTGTCATTCCAGAATGTATCATTCAATTCCTCCACAGACACAAGCAAATCTCCCACCCCAGGGACAACAGCTCTTCGCTTGCTCCTCAATTCAGGTGTGGCATAGGCCAACTGACCGAGTGGCGTAGTGACCTCTTGGAGAAACGAGCCTGGGTCTTGTCGTGCCGGACATTTGAAGCCAATGGACCCAAAGTATGCAACAGCTTCCTTTGCAGGGCCATGATAGATTACGTACCCGTCAGTAAACAGGATGATATCATCGAAGAGATACAGTACCTCTGGGGGAGGTTGAAGCAAGCTGACGACAAACGTCTTCTTCTGAGTATGAGTGATACGCCTAAAAGTGTCTACAATACTGTATGTCGTCGCCGAATCGAGTCCTGTTGAAATTTCATCCATTAGAAGAACATTTTGGGGGCCAACAAGGATCTCACCAGTGGTCACTCTCTTCCTCTGACCACCAGATACGCCCCTCGTCATTTGATCCCCGACAACCGTGTCTGCTACTTCCGACAAGCCCAGAACCTTTAGAATGATTGCAGGCTTTGCGTGGCTTGCAAGGAGTGTCTTATAAAAGTCCAAATACTCATTGGCAGGACAATGAGGCTCTGCCGCTTCACCACCACCCTCTGCAGTATCTGCTGCTTTATTTTGTTCAGCCTCTCCATGGAGTTCATCTAATCTCTTGTTCACCCTGGCGATGATCCCAGCCGTTTCCATCCTGTTGCCCTGGCAATAATATGCAAAGAGGAGAGTCTCGAGTACAGTCATATCTGGAATGTGGTAATCATACTGCCCAACAAGTCCAACTGTCCTGCGAGGCTCAAATGCACTTATGGGTTCATCATTGAATCTTATGTCTCCCTCTATTCTCAGATCCTGATGGGCAGTCAAACGACCAGCCAAGACCTCCATGAATACTGATTTGCCAGATCCTGGAGGACCCAACACCAGTGTCAACGTTCCTGGCTTTAAAACACCATTAATGCCATGTAGGATGGTGAGAGGTTTTGTCTTTAAACCCCCTTGACAAGTGACCTTTAAGAAGAGGCTCTTGGCAGAATTCCAGACTGTTGGCATTGAGCTTTCACCGACTAAGGCATCTGTGGTGACTGTTAAACCCTTGTATTTGATGTCAATTCTCTTCCAAACTTTTTCCAAGAGATCTCCTATGGTTTCCACATAATGAGGGTCTGTAACTCTCTCTGCCATCTCTGTTAACCTCTGTCTCTTTTGCTGCATGGATATGCCCTTCAATGGCTTTGCTTTTGCCAGGAGTTCATCCTTAGCTGCTTGGATCAGTTCAGGCTCATCCGAAATGCGGTTGCGATAACGGAGCCCCTGAAGGGCTCGTTGTCGAAAAGCCGTACTAAATATGGCCGATGCATCAAATGCTGTACCGTCAGCTGCTTCGCTAAAGAGCTGTTCTCCGTAATCCTTGTCTTCCATGGCCGCCTTAGTTTGCTCTGCTTGTGAGCCTGTTAGTAAGAATAAAGGCTGAGCTTTTCTGCCTTGTTGATTACAAAGATTACACTATAGAGGACACCGGCCTTTGCCGTCTACAAATATGCCCACCCAATCTTATTCTGGAATTTGAAAGCACATGTGAAAAAGATTCTTCTTCATCAGAAGGTTTAGCATGTTGCCACGCGCTGATGGTACTGTACAGTTTTCCAGGAAGGTGTAGCTTCAAATTATCAGGAAGCCACACCTGGCCTTTTTCAGTGAGAAGAAGAAAGCCACACCAGGGCCCCACTTTTTCATAGGGTGCTCTGGGGGAGAGAACCTCCGCACCTGCAATTTCTGTGAAAGCTGGGGGCGTTAACTCACTGAAATGCAAAAATAAAAGGACTCATAGGGAGAACATGTAGGGAGTAGAGATGGGCACTCCAAGCAGTGGTGGGTGACTGTTTCAGCCTGGAGGACAGGGTGCTACATGTCTCTGCCCATAATGCAGAGTTACCGTATTTCAGGGTGTGGCAGGTGCAGGTGGTTCAGCAAGGAGCATGGAGCAGTAGGTGTGCAAGGAATTCTCAAAAGAAGCTCGAGGCCCAGCCCTGAGAGCCTCTGCCTTCACTAACGTTTCATTTCCAAGGTAAAATGCAGTCGTATATACCCAGCACAAGCTGCATTGATCAGACTGCTGTGTTATTATGACCTTTGTCCTACTGGCATTGTACAGTACATATATCTTACTGGAGCACTGAGGTGAGACAGGGCGCAGGAAGCCTGACATTCCCAAATTCATACCATAAAAGCTTATGCGCTCGGTTTACCAATGTAACCTTATATGCTTGATTGTATTTTGAAGCTTTATATCCATACATTGTGCACGACTTGCGTCCTTATCCTGCAGGTAGTAACCTTCGGATGTAGAATGGATCTGAACTCCAGTTTGGGCGAAGCCCTTGGGCTAGAAACTAATATTTCGGCTGAAAATATTGTTCAATATGAATTGTATCTGTGCAGTAACGGTAAGTCGCTCAATTGTTCGACATTTGCATCCTAATTCAAACATCTTCGTTGCAGACGACAGTCCAGCCAAGCTACAGGCCGAGATATTACAACATGTCCTTCAGTACACAGCAGGTTATATTTGGCAACGAAAAGGGTTTCAACTGCTCCTAAGCTCAGAGCATCGCCCTCCTTGGGAGCAGCAAACACCTTGCCTTTGGGGCTGTGTCGATTTTGGAGATAACATCCAGGATGAATGGTTCATAACATCCCTTCTACTTGATATTACCAAACATTATGATGTAGCAGCCAGAGTATGGGATAATGATGGAGATTTTATTATGATAGAAGCAGCGTATGCACTTCCCAGATGGTTGAAGCCAAAAACGTCGGCACACCGGGTTTGGCTGTATGAAGGGACATTGCACATCCTTGATCCTTCCATTCATAGATTAGAAAGCACACCAACAATACAACAGTGTCTAGAAGCTTTGCAGAGCAAAGACATTAGTTCAGCAGCAACACCAGAAATAGTGAAGTCTTTAGAGTCCCGGTTGCAAGGCCTTCCAAAGACAGCTCAGCAGCATATGATGCATAGGGCACGTGCAATCCTGCCAAAGAAGATTGCATATGTGCTCTCAAAAGAGCCACAGACCATAGCTGCGGCTGTGGAAGCGTTTTATTGCAGGACGCCAGATGATGTCAGAGCTGCTACCCGGATGACACATGCCCCGCCAAGGGACATGATCGAAGTAAATGTTCTGATGAGTCGCTGCTTGTATGCGCAGACAAAGCTTCAAGACTACTGCCCTCCAAAAGGCTGGCCAATGTCGATGCCTTCTGAGACTGCATTTGATGCAGCAGAGTTAGGTTGCAAGATCGTTGCTGGCTTTGAAATGCTGCTCTCGCATGCTGAATCGAGCCTTGAGAATGTTTGTGACAAGAAAGGTTGGTTGGAATATGAGCAGAAGTTGATTGCACTAGGTTACTTTAAGACTGTATTACGGGGTTCTGTCGAGTACAAAATATTAGAGGAAAAGGCAAGAATGCAGTTTCAATGTGGCTCCTCCTTTGAGACCTCACCATCCACATCAGCAGCGCTTGTTAAAACCTTGCTATCTTCTGAAAACGTAGATGACTCTGGTTTTCCCACCAACCTTAGCCCTCCCGATGATGATTCATGGTTGTTGAGTGCTAATGATGATGAATGTGCCATCACCTTAGAGTTGAATCAGAGAGAAAAGGAAATAGAGCTGGCAGCGTCACTCAGGTCTAAAATAGAGAACTTTATGGATAGTAAATCTAGTGTAGGGGGAGTAGAAACGTGTGGATTCAATACGAGCACATTTTTTGAAGAGTTGCAGAATGTTCTTGGGAAGGCGGACATAGGTGATGCTTTTTGTTCAACATCTGAAGAGGGCTCATCCTTCTATGAGGGAAGCGCTGATGATTGGGAAGCCGCTACTGAGACTGATAGTGATGACGACCAAAACAAAGATGGAGAAGGGTTCAGAGAAGCATATGACGAAGTATTGGTACAGGAGTTGCGGGGCACCAAAATGTGCCAATCGTTTGCACGTGTTGGTGGGGATGAGAGGGGGGTTGTGGATGTGGATGCAAATTTGATGCAGAACCTTGTGGCATCGCAGAAAGAGCAAGGTGGTCTGCCAGGGCCTGCAAGCAATTTATTGGGGATGTTGGATATCAAACTTCCCCATGGGGTGGGTGCGAGGAATGCGGCTCCCCCACAGCCAAGCTCTTGAGGGTTTCCCTCCAAAATGGACCAAAAAAGTGCATCACTTTTAAAGAAGCGGTGACAAGCTTCTCAAAGTCCCCAGATTAATGCTTTAGGTTTTTACCTGAACTTCGATAATATCAACCAATGTACTATCTTTAAGGTAGGTAGCCGGTTCAGGCAATTTGCCCGGAAATTCATTGAATTTTCAAGGCGGACATTTGCACAGTATTCTCCAGCTTCTGTATTGTTTGAGTGTAAATTATAATGGACACATATTACCCAATATAAGATTCTCAATATGGGTATGCTTACACGCAAGAAAGGGGTGGAATGAATAGAGCACTTTTGGAAGGATTGTCGCTTAAACTAACTCAACGTTGCTCATTATGCTTGCAGACTCTGTCTTTGGGTCTTCGGGGGTTCATTACAGGATTGAGTGCCAAAAAATGAGGCGCACTTGGGAGGATGGCGACGCATTGGCCGGCCTTGTGAATGGCCTGCACATCAACAGTCACAAGCACCAGGGAGCCCCTCAGCGCAATGGATGGCATGGAGGACATCAACATGCAGCTTACAATACTATGAATATGATGGTACCTCCTGGATATATCAATGCTTACACTTCTACAAACGGAGATCAAAATGTGTATGCGGTTCCTCTCGCCTCTACAATACCAATGAACGGTCCAATGCCAGGCAATGTTGCTGGTCCAAATGGAATGAACAATGGCTATGCAGCAATTCAGCATAATATGGGTTGGGGCGGTCAAGCTATACATGAAAACTCTGGCTTTAAGGCCCCATGGTTTGGAAAAACAAAGGGTGGCAATAACAATACCAATAATAACGGCCGCAACAACAGCGGCCGCAACGGTGGAAGAGGCAGCAGCAACAACAGGCACAACAATAATCATAATAATGGCTCTAACCAACGTCAAAGGGGCCCTCGGCGTAACTGGAATGGAAATTTTGATGATAACTCCCCTCCAGACGAAGGTGATGACTCCTCAATCGAAGCAATCATTCAATCAATTCAAAAGGTGCCTCGAGGATCTCCGATTCCAGACTCTGTCTATCAAAGTCTTTTTAGATTAGAGGGTAGATCATGTGCTCTATTGCTGAAGGAACTCTCCAAAGTTGGCCTCTCAAGGAGGGCAGTCGAGATTTTTGATTGGCTTCGAAAGCTGGGAATTGGTCACCCCCTGAGAAATCTGTTGGATGTCTTCAGTTACACCGCATCCATTTCGCTGTGCATTCCGGATCATAATGTGGATCGTGCCGTTGCTCTGGCTGCCGAGATGAGGTCAGCTGGTGTGGAACGTAACGTGCATACATATACAGCCTTGATGAATGTGTGCATTAAGTGTTCTAAATATCAGATGGCCCTGGAGACCTACAGGCTCATGCGTGCAGATGGATGCCCACCAAATGTAGTCACATACAACACCCTTATTGACGTTTTTGGAAAGACTGGTGCTTGGGAAGATGCAGTGGGAGTGCTGAGCATGATGAAGGGCGAAGGCGTAGAGCCAGTGTTGCGTACATACAACACCTTGATCATAGCATGCAACATGTGCAATCAGCCACGAGAGGCTATTGACATCCACAGGAGAATGGTGGAGGAGGGTCATTCTCCCAATTCCACCACATACAATGCCCTCATTTCTGCATATGGCAAAGCCAATCAGTTGGACAAAGTGATGGAAGTTTTCCAGGAGATGTTGTACAGGGGGTGCGAGAGGAGCGTGATCACCTACTCCAGTCTGATCAGTGCGTGTGAGAAAGCGGGGCAGTGGGAACTGGCAATGGAATTATTCAAAGAAATGTTGAGAGAGCAATGCGCCCCAAACACCGTGACATACAACTCCTTAATAACTGCTCTGGCTCAGGGTGCCCAGTGGAAAAGAGCCACCGAGGTATTTGAACAGATGCCAGGTCAGCGCTGCACGCCTGACGTCGTCACCTACACTGCACTGATATCTGCCTATGAAAAAGGAGGACAATGGAGACTAGCATTACAGGCATTCGAAAGAATGAAGGCTCAGGGGTGCCCCGCAGATGCGATTGTGTACAACGCTATCGTTGACGCTCTTTGGGAAACTGGCGTGGTATGGGCACAACGCCAGGCACTCTTGCTTTTCAGGGGGGCTGTGGAGGAAGGTCATTTCCTTCAAGCTAGATTGGTTCCGGGGTTGCCCAGAGCGGAAGTCAACTTGCATGCCATGACTGCTGGTGTTGCCAAACTGAGTCTGTATGCTTGGCTGATGAGTCTGAGGCAGCTAGTGCTCATACATGGAAAGGGGGCAATGCCTCTCCGTGTTGCCATCGTGACTGATCGAGGGAAAGGTGCCAAAGAGCAAGGAAATCTTGTTGTAAAGGAGGCAGTAGCTGCTATCATGCTGGAATGGGGTGGACCCCTTTGTCCATTGGCAGACAGTGGGTATTCAGGTATGCTGGAGGGAGGTGGGGCAGACACAGCTGAGTGGTTGTTGAATGAAGACTTTGAAGCGAGGCTCTTTTCCTTCTTCCCTTGCACCGACATTCTCCCTTCAATTGCCAATGGAAACAGTGTCGGGTCGCTCGACATTGAGATTCGGCAGTTGACAGATGAAGATGGGTCCAAGGAACTGTCCATCGAAGCACGATGCTCTGAAGCATTTGCTGCAGTCTGTCATTTTGAGAAGACGCATTGTCTAGCATTGCAAAACATGGGCTATGTGTACCTTCAACGTCGCAATGAGCTTGTTGCTCAATGCCTTGATCTGGGGCAAAAGCTACAGGTCAAGGAAGAAGCAACTCACGATGCCATTTTGCTGATGGATAGAGTGATGTCTACGTCTCTACAGTTGCAGTCAGACCTTTTGGATCTTCTGGCAGTCGCCTGTCTCTCCATTGCAATACGTCAGTCAAACGGCCAGCTGTTGACCGACGGTGTGGGGGATGGGGGCTCATCCATTGACCCAGGGCTTGAGGCGGCCACCGGTCTGCCACCAGCAGCGGTGGAGAGGATGGAATGGAACATCAGTCAGGTGCTGCAGCAGGATACATCAGCTATCAGTACATTGAGATGTTTGGAGCTGTACTTTGAAAGAATGGGGGGAACTTATTTGGACAGCAAGGCCTCATTGGCATTGGCGGGTCGTGCTGAACAACTTACAAGGGAGGCCCTGTGCGATATGGCATTTTTGAATTGTCGTCCGTCTGTCATCGCAGCAGCTTTAATGTATGTGGAGCGGAGAGCAAGAGGTTGCATTCCTTTTTGGCCATCAATGTTGGCTAGATTGACTGGCTATCAAGACATGAGCACTCCAGAGCTCAGCGTGGCCATCAAAGCTGCTCAGCGTATGTGCGGTCGGAGTGGCAGCATCAACCTCAACACGGCCCTGAGCAGCAGCATCAATAGCGGTGGTGGGCACCAAAGGCCATCGTCTCGGAAATCCAATTCCAGTTCCATGATGGCACTGAGATCTTTATCTGCATCCCCCAACAGCAATGGTGTCAGCCTGGGAGTTGGTCCTGCTGGCAGTCTTTCCAGCACATTGAGTGGCTTAACAACCCCTGCTCTCACATCAAATGGCAGTGGGACTGGCGATGGAAGCAGCAGTGCTGGAGATTCTAGTTCAGATGGCGCATCTACGTCAGATGCCGCTGCTACTTCCATACATCGAACATTGTTGGCATTGAAGCAAGTGGCCGAGCAACAGCAACAGCTTGCAAATAATGCTCTTTCTATGCAGCTTATAGGAGCGGGATTCTCGATTGAGCCCCTATCTACCCAGGATTGACATGATAAACAGAAATAGACAAGTTTAATTGATCTTGTTTTAATAGTAGGAGCAGAAAGGCTAATTAGCTCAATGACAAAGGAGCTCATGCCTTATATGCGTCCTGGAGTAATTGATTTTAAATTGGTGGCCTGCCCACAATGGTGATGATGATGATGATTGTCAAAGAATATAAAATGAATGGTTTCTACATTTGCCTGTTTTTTTCTTTATTATGCTTACTCAGTCAGTTGGCTGAGATATCAATTGCATTTCTAATTTTAAATTTTGCATCGGACACCTTTGATAGAGTAGTTCTTTTTTAAGGTCCGTAGGTTCGAGTTTTGGCTCAGGTATACAGATGTGAAGATGTAACTCAATGAGATTCAAAAGTGTGTGCATACGAGAGAAGGTGCCATTATCATCAATGCTTGAATTCTTTATACTATAAAGTTGCTTATTCAGGGTACTCTTCTGTATGTATGTTAAAATTTCACATGTGCCATTTGTTTAATTCCAACCACCGTGGCTATGATAGGGATACATTATTGCACAGACCTGAACTATGCTGAGGGGGCTGATCTCTGCGCAATAACTGCTATCCCAAACCCAACAGCAAGTAAAACACCCCAACCTGCCACGTCAAACCAAATATCACCCATCCAAGCCTTATCAGAAGCTTCCTTTACAGATTGAACGGCTTGGCGGGAGCCTTCTCCCAGGGGAGAACCCTGTCCTGCCGCTTGAAGTTGCTTTTGAAGTTCAAGATACAGGGCCGGTGCCTTCTTTGCCATATCCATCGCTCTTTTATAACTTTCATTATGAGGTTCCTGGGCAGCTGCCAATTTAAATGCCTCGCCAGCCTTGTCAAAGAAGGTGTTCGCTGTTCCGACGTCTGCGGAAAGGAAACCTTGTGACGTGTATGCGTTTCCAAGACACCACAAAGCATCATGGCGCCCTTGGTCAATTGAGAGTGCCTCATGAAATTTCTCTATAGCATCTTCCATCATTTTATAGGCATCATCACCTTGTCTGAAATGAGCGAGCTCGAGAAGCGCGCCACCCCACTTGGTGAGGGCCTGCAGGAGTGAAGAGAGGCGGCGGATTTAGAGAGAGGCATAACAAGGTGATGAACTGGATCTAGAAGTACATACCAACGCATCTCTATTGTTAGCGTGGAATTCTCTCTCTGCTTGATCTCTAGCTTGTTCAAAGAACATGAGCCTGCAACATGCAAAGAGGTGATCAACTTGTCGCGCACAACCATGTCCCCACCATCAATTACCTTTCAACTTCTTCTCTACTCAATGTCTCCATTGTTTTTATATTTTATATACTGGGTTGTGTTGATACGATCAATACGTGATTGGAGAGACTTGTTAAGATAGCAACAAACTGAAATTTAGTACGTTCAACTATTTTTATCAATATGTGTTCTATGTGTAACGAAATTGCTATCTATTAGACATAACAAGAGTCCTCCAATGTGTCCTGGCACTCGACCTTGCCATGGCGGGCTCAAGGTCTCATTTTGCAAATGGCACTCCCATCATTTCACCTATCTTCTCCACAATTCGTGCTCCACTTCCTGGCTCATATCTTTTCAAGGAGGTATTTTCAAGCTTTTTAACAGCAGTCACTAATCCTCCTACTTCTGCTGCTACAAGATGTCCCATCTCTTCTAACTTCTCAGCAAGCTCTTTCTGATGATTGTCCATGAGAGCGGGATTGGGCACTGCTATAAGTGGTACACCTTTTCTTAACGTCTCAAAAATTGACCCAGCACCAGCATGACTAATGACCAAGGCTGCACAATCTAGATATTCTGACAAATTAGATGCATACTCAAACCATTCAACATCTAGTCCTAATTCCAGTTTGTTTTTCTGGCCTCCATCCACAAATAACCTATGCGGTCTATACTTCCCTGCACCCACCTGCATCACTAACTTTGTATAGCCAGCCTGAACGAGAGCTTTTGCAAATAACCAATCATCAGCAGCTGATGACAATGCATCAAAGCTCGTCGTACCGACCGTTAAAAAAACAAGCTTGCTCATTGTCGGGCAACCTTACGTAATTCTATGGCTTGAGAAACAGGACATTGCATGCTTTGGTTGTCTATAGACAATAATGCTGCACCAGTCGTTAAGGAACGAGCATACACCACACCGAGTTCGTCTTTGGCGGTTGACAGATAGTATGACCGGGAGTCTCCAAGGGACAGAACTTCTGCTTTTACAAGGTCACCTGGTCTGAAGCAATCTTGTGTTTTGACTTTGTCTATTTCTGTGGATCTAATGTCCTGAGTCCTAATAACTCCAGTGTATGTGTGTGCGACAGCAGAATCACCGACACAGAGGATGTCGACAACTGCCAAACGTGGGTGTATCCTGTTGACGCGTGCTGTGACGATGTCACCTACTGATGGAACGATGGGACGAGGTCCAGCTGGTACTACCTCTAGGTATGGAAGGGGAGTATCCTGTGCTTGCCGCGTCTGTTTCAGTCCGACAAGTGAGGCGACAATAAAGTTGTCTTTGATGTATGTTCCAGCTCCAGCTTTGAAATCGCTCTGCAGATGTGATAAAAAAAGTGTTCAAAAGGAGTCGGGTGCACGGCCAAGTGAAATACCTACCACTCGGCCTAGACGTTCTCCAGGAGTAACAAGAGCTGACATGCAAAGAAAATCACAGTGGGCGTAAATATGGCTGTATTGTTTGACAGATGTATCACGCAAAGAGCAGCATGATGATAAGATCAAGCAAGCACAGTGAACGGTGTACAAACATGCAGGTTCAGGTTCTTCCATCGAGGACGGTCTCCATTCGCGGGGAAGAAAGATGCAATTAAATCGGCGGCAACTATAAAGGGAAGACGCCAAGCGGGAAAGGCCCTCTTTCCTACAACTGTTGGGCAACAGAAGCTTGAGGAGCATTTAAACCATGAGCAAGGTGTCAGGAGAAACCCTCCGTGAGGGAATTAATAGTAAGTGATGATGATGCTAGCAAACGGCGTTGGAGCAATAAGCGTAATGCATGCCGTTTTTTAATTCAAGTTCTTTGTCTGAGAAAAGGTTAACAACCGAGTTGCTGATATCGTTCTTCTCTGACCCCATCGCAGATGTCTTGGATGGAGCCAAGACGAAACAACGCAAGTTTCAGGAGACCATTGAACTCCAGATTGGCCTTAAGAACTATGACCCTCAAAAGGATAAGCGTTTCAGTGGATCTGTGAAGTTGCCATACTGCCCACGCCCAAACATGAAGGTGTGTGTACTGGGTGATGTCAAGCACTGTGAAGAAGCAACTGCTCTTGGGATTGATTCCATGACTGTTGATGATTTAAAGAAGCTTAACAAGAACAAAAAGCTTGTGAAGAAGCTTGCTAAGAAATACGCTGCCTTCCTTGCGTCCGACTCTGTCATTAAGCAGATTCCTCGACTTTTGGGGCCAGGTCTCAACAAGGCTGGCAAGTTTCCAACCCTCATCACCCATTCTGATAACTTGGATGCCAAGGTCACCGAGATCCGCTCCTCAGTCAAGTACCAATTGAAAAAGGTTTTGTGCTTGGGCGTCGCTGTTGGAAATGTCGGTATGCCGGAGAAGGATTTGTACGTCAACCTCCAGATGTCTATCAATTTCTTAGTCTCTCTGCTCAAGAAGAACTGGCAGAATGTTAAGACCCTACATATTAAGTCCACTATGGGCAAGCCTCACCGCCTCTACTGAGGTGGGTGCGTTGGCTATTTTCTGACCATCACGTGGTACCAATAGCGAGCTGGTGCGTTTTTTTTTAAAGAAAACCCCCTCCTCTACTGTTCTCTGAGTGTGTGGGTGGCGCCAACACGTTGTATTGGGAGCCTCTTGTCTCGAAAGGAAAGGAGACAAGGGTGCGCTTGCTCTGGTCGCGCAAGTCAAGCTTGTTGCCCTAGTGTAAAAGTATTAACTACATTCATATATACTGCTGATGATCCCCGGTATTACACGACAGAGTCCTCATTCATTGCATTGATATACTTGTCATAGTTCTCTGCAGCCTTTTCAAACTCCCCCATGTCCGTATATATATCAGCAATGGTGCCATAGGCATCAGCATCTCCCACAAAGTCTCCGATTTCTTTACTAATTTCTAACACTCGGCACAGGTACTTGATAGCAGCTCTAGATTCTCCATTGAGGCGAGAGCAGGCGGCTAACCCTCTCACTGCACGCCGTTCTCTAACTTTGTCTCCCAAACATTTGGCCAGCATGAGCGCTTTCTCAAAACGGACCATTGCCGGACCCGCGGCCTGCTCTTTCAAGAGGCGCTTGCCTTCTTTCAGGGCGATTTGGCACTCTTTCAGCTCTGGAGAGGAATCATCATCATCAATGCTGAGCATCATATCTGACTGGGGGGGAGGGGGGAGGGTTGCAATAGAAGATTTTTTCGTGGCCTCCTTTGTTGCCGGTGCTGCCGTGGGGCTAGGTGGATTGGTGGTAGGAGCATAGGTGAGTCCCGGGGCAAAGAGTGTGCCAGCACGAGCTTGCTGTCTCAACTGAGCGTTGATCGTGCGAAGCTGCTCATTTAACTTTTCCATCTCGTCTTTCCTCCTACGTGCACTAATTCCTCCTACGAGAGCACCTGTCAGTGCCACAAATTCTGTAATGCCAACGACGTCCACGCCAAAAGGTGTGGCACAGAGGCTGCCATTTTTAATGACCGACTCCCTGGCTTCCTGTTCATACTCGTCCTTTACTTTCAAAAGTTCTTCCCGAGCTTCTGTTTCTTTCGCTTGACGTAGCTCGAAAAGCTTCTCCTCTTCTTCTGCAAACAGACCGCGAGCCCCGGTCTTCTTGAGGAAACCTTCGTTTGCCGAGACTGGGGGTACCAGAGCTATTGACAAGGCGGCAGCTGCACCCAATAAGCCTGTCGCTAGTTGTCTTCTAGAAGGTGTGATATCGGTTTTCTGTCTCTGCATCGACACAGGCACTTGAACGGCTCTTTGCATTTCATTGCGAGTGGTGATGCTCTGGGAAGCAAACGCTCTCATGGTGGATTATAGCAGATAAAACTATCCAAATAGTAATTTCACTGATAATGCACGAAATACTTTATATACTGTTATTTGAAACGTAACTTAGATGCAACAACCTGATCTGGATTGCATTATGGCTCGGTGCTACACACAGTGTACCATTGCTACCCGCCAGCAAGGTTTGACTTCAGTGCTTGGAAGAGCAGTCTCCAAGCTCATCTCATGTATTGGTAGCAGTGACTTACTTGTAGAAAAGCAGACAAAGACAGTGACTCGACGGGAGGAACAAATCCACGAAGGACTTCATATTGACTTCAAAATCTGCTGTGAGAGTAGAACAATGCCACAAGAAAAGTCAACCTCAAAGCTGATGGTGTACTCGACTGACCCGTTACAGTATGCATTCAAATTCAATTGGAGTGTCCTAATGTATTCATTGAATTGCACATTTTAGCCTTATAGCGCAGAAATACCACCCGCAATGACCCGCAAGTTATTACCGAAATGTCTGCTGATAGACCTCGATGACACTCTATATCAAAATGAGAAAATGTCAGAACACGTTGCTGATAACATACGAGGTATGGTACAGCAGCAATTCCTGAAACTTGCGTTTATTCCTCCTCCTCCCGACACACCGCCCGTGTGCAGAGTATATGGTCACCAAACTTGGATTTTCCCAGGAAACGGTCGAAGCTGATTGCAGAGACTTTTATCTAACATACGGCACTACTCTTGCTGGGTTAGTAGCATCTGGACACAGCATAGATTTTGATGACTGGCATGCTTTTGTCCATCACAGACTTCCATATCAAGACTACCTTGCCCCGGATCCATCACTCAACGAACTTTTGAAATCTATCAAAATACCAAAATTTATTTTTACCAATGCAGACATCAAGCATGCAGAAATATGTTTGGAAATCTTGGGCATCAGAGACTTATTTGAGAGTATCATTTGTTTTGAGAGCATTATGGAGAGTGCAGCTGAAAATGGGATGGTGCATGGGGGGAAGCCCATCATATGTAAGCCTACTCGGCAAGCAGTAGAGCTTGCACTGGAGGCTGCAGGGGGATATGATCCAGAAGAAGTAGTATTTTTTGATGATAGCACTCGTAACATTACATCTTCTTTCAGAATGGGGATCTATAGTGTTTTAGTTGGTCCTCGGCGTGTAGATTGCATCTCCACGCTTTGCATTGATAGCATGCACGAGTTGCCAGCCGCCATGCCGTGGCTTTTTGAGTCGAGAAAAAATGGCTCGTCACGTAGTCATATTCTTTGCGTTGAAGACAATAGCGCTGACTCTGCGCAATTAAATTAATTCTATGTACTTGTAAAATTTTGCGCTTCCATACAGGTGACGTACCTGTCCAGCGCTCTCTTGATCGTGCCCTCGGGCAGCCCTACTTTCTTGGCGGCATTGAATATCATCGCAACATCTGAAGGGAGCCCAGATAACATCCCACCCTCTACTGGGTAGTGTCCCTTGTCAGTTGGAGATACATCTATTGGTGCTTGCAGTGTGCATGGGAGCGGGGGCAGACCAACAAAGGTCCCACATTGTCTGGTTTCGGCGTTGCCCCTTTTCTTCCTCTTGCTCGTCCGAACATCAGAACATCCGTTGTAGGGGACTCCCGAGGCGCTCTGTAAAAGACCATCTAAGAGTTTCCATATGACATGAACTATCTTTCCACCAAGAATTCCAACATGGCTGTCAGTCACTGGAGGCCAGTCGTCAGGCTGGGCACAATTCCAATCTGCCCATGACAGGAGACGAAGATGTTCTTCTTCCCATTCCTCTGAATGCTCCAAATTTCTGACTGGGGCCGGCGGATCGGCAGCTGCTACTATCTCTCTGCTTTTTGATGGCAGCAAACACGCTTGATCTTCCACAAAGTTCAGGGCTGCTCCTTTTAACTTCGTCAAAGACTGTGCCAACAGAGTGCACCTTACCGCATCCTGCATCCCTCCTGCACTCTCAGCACCTTCCCCCAACCAGCCAAGCCAAGGTGCCCAGTCGATCTCATCATCATCGTCAGAAAAATCTATATCGTCATTGTTGGCCATGAATACATTAACTGAACTGACCAGGGATTCATCCATAGTCTCATAATCAAGGTGTTGTCGGACCATGTTCCTGTCTTCACACTCCTCCTGACACCGCTTTTCTTCCAGCCATTCGTTCAAGCTCATGGGAACTAAGGCTGTAAACCTCTGGGGAACCATATTATCTCTTAAGGATTCAGTAGCAAGACATTTCTTATGTGCTGCCTCTCTGCACGTTTTGCAGAGCCCACATTTTAAACCAAGAAGTTTCTCCTTCCTTGTATTGGCAAGTGCCTGTAGACACAATGTTGAGAATACATCGTTCGTGACAGGACCCAGACTTGCATCCCATTCTCCCAGTGCAACCCTTGCTTCACACCAATAAAGGGCCGAGGCTAGCGTCCTTTGAGTGTCGCTTGCATTCTCTACACATTTTGCGCACTCCTTGCAGGGGGTGTATGTCGGCTGCTCGGCGATCTTTTTCATCTTGGCAGGACTTACTCCCTGGACAGTAGGCAATGGTAAGGAGCCATCAGGTAGAGGTGTAACACCTGCCAGTACATCTGTCACTCGGTGTCGCTTGATTGGCCTTTCAAGAGTCTCTTGGCTGCGTGGAAGCAGAGCACCTCGAGGCTGGGAAGAATCCAAGACTGGCCAGGTGAGGCTTGCCGCTCGAAGGAGTTCTCTATGGTTGGACCACCCATCTAAAACCGAAGACGCTAGGTGTCTTAAATTCTCAACCTCCAAAGCAGAGAGCGTATTCCGCACTGGCTCGTCCTGCTGTTCTGTGCTCATAATCGATCCAGTCAAGTTGACATCTAAGTTCCGAGTACCCTTCGATGATTAGCGGAGACATGCAGATTCTTCTGATTTAGTGCATTAGTTTTAACAAGGAATTTTTTTTTATCGTGGAGACCATGACGTCAGAAATACAGAGTCACCTGTATTCGCTTTCGAAATGTTTTTGACGCCACATTTTCGGCTTATTTGCTCGTTTAAAGGATAAAGAAACCCTACATTGTCTATTTTGTCTCAAATTAATAGAAACTCTGCCGGTACAAGTCAAGCTTTCAAGCAATCGTAGAGATTTCTTTTACAAACCCACTATGAAAGTGGTACTATCAGCAGCTCCAAAGCAACTACATGTTTCGCAACGGAAAAACCTTCTGCGTTACGATAGTTTCAAAACGGCTGGGTGTTGTAGGCCACTGCTGTCCTTTGTGCCGGCTCGGGCAGCTTCTGAGTTTGAAGAAACGCCACCTCAACTACAAAGTTGGGAAGTTGAAGTTGAAGAGCCAAAGCCAGATTGGGAGTCGCCTTTGGGACAAGTAAAGGATACATTTAGATATAGCACTTGGAAAGAGAAAGGTTCTCTTGGATTGCAGGTGATAGGTGTAGCTGCAGTTATAGGCTCCACCTTTTATGTAGCGAGACTCACACGTACAGTTCTTCAAAAAGACAAACCCCACCCCCCTTTAACCACCCTGCAACCAGAAAGTACCCCTCAATCTGAAGGCACAATTGAATCTGTTCAGGAACATCAAGATGTTCATGTGGAAACAAATAATGACGCCCAAGAAGAGCCAGAGGTTCCCAAGGAGGAGGAGCAAGAAGCAAAACATGATGAACGTTCAGAATCTCAGGCAGACGAGGGTACTGCATCAGAACAGTTCGTTGACAGAGATCACGATAAGGTAGTAGAAATTAATGGAGAAGTGGAAGAAGTAAATGACCAAGCAGAAGAAATTACGAGTAAACCTGAATCTGACCCTACATGGGAGAAGTTGCCTTTGAGGATTCCAGAATCGCTGACAGAATCAGAAGCACGTGTGGACAAGTTACGACGGAGGCAACTTCGCAGATCAGAATTGTATGACAAACTGGAGAGAAAATATGAGGAGCGGCAGCAGAAGGAGACTTTGTCTGACAGGGTAACTGGAGCTACACTAGAGGCACTGAAACAGAGAGCGGAATTTGCTCTGATCAGTGCCACCAAGGCAGCGAATGCAGCCCAAAAGGCAGCTGAATCCCTCTCTTTTGCTGCAGATGCTGCTGCAGAGGCATCTCTTGCAGCTACAAAGGCAGCAACAGCGAGCAATGTGTGTCAAAGAGGGCTTGAGGGGAGATCTCTGGACGAAGTAGAAAGAGCTTATAAAATTGCCCTCGATGCCAGGAAAGAAGCAGATCAATATGCTCAGCAGGCTGCAGTAGCTTCAGCCAAGGCAGTGATGCACGAATTAGAAGCCAAGAGAGAGGGAAAGAGAGCAGATATTGCAGCAGATATGAGTAGGCCACACGGATTTGTTGAAACGATTCATCATTTTTCGAAACAGGGCAGAAGAAACATAGAGCGAGCAGGTAGAACCGTGATAGATACCACAAACAATACACTCATAATAATAGGCAAAACAACGAAGAATGCCCTTGACAGAGTGCAAGGGGCATGGAACTCCTTCACAAAACGCAGCATACCATCCCCAGCAGTCGTAGAAGAAGAGGCGCCGCCAGAGGTCATTAAAAAGGGAAGGACTGTCAAGAAGAAATGACTCGCAGTGTTAATGATAGTAGTACTGTGTTATTTTAAACACATTTGAAAGTAATTACTGTACAGCACTCCATGATTTGAAAACATGAAGTTTATGGCACAAAGCCTTCATTGGGTCTGTCACATTTCTCCCAACGAGCAAGCCATGCACGTTGAGCCCCATCTCTTCGTGTGCAACTTGCAATTTATGTAGGATGTCTTCATTGGGCTGGGGAATCTCGCCATCAGTGACCATCAATATATCTGCCAATGCCCACTCTTCTTGTTTCAATCTTTCGAGACTGAGAGCCAGCGGGGCATCCACATCAGTACCTCCAGAGAAGGACATACCTAGAAAAGTCAGCAGCCGTTGGATTGATTGGACGTCAGTGCCCAGCTCTATCTCAGCTACATCTGCAGGTCCACTAAAAGCATATACATAACACTTTCTACCTTGTCTGGAGGCACCTCGCATACATTCCAAAGCTAAAGCCTTTGCCACAGTCTCTCGAGCACCCATCATTGAACCAGATGTGTCCAGGCATACAATAATTGGACCCAGCTCCGCAGCAGGACGAATCTCCATCCTTCCTGTGAGGCGAGAGGGTTGATCGTCAGTCCAACCTGCTCGTTCATAACTCATGAGTGCTCTTTCAGCTCTTCTTGCCATGAATAAAAGCCGAGCAGGCCTGGAGCCCTCCCTTCCCGGCTCGGAATCATCATTATGATCCTCATCATCATCATCCGCATACCGAGGCCATCCAGCAGCTAACAAGTGGGCTTCCAATGGGAGCATTCTCGACAAATCTCCAGACCGAGTGAGCCCTCGTGTTTCTTCCGGAGAAAGTTCAGATCGGAGGACTCCTGATGGATGAGCAGTGGCGTATATTTGCTCAGGGGCCCGTTTCAATGGGCCCTTCCCTCCACCCCTCCCCAGACTGCGAACTAGATCCCTCAGCTCCCTCAGGACTTCCAATTTCTTCCTGAGGGCATCAAGCTCCTTCCACCCACTTGCATGCCACACAGAATTAGAAGAATCAAATGATTCTGAACCATCCAGTAGACCATCAATACTATCGAAAGCTGTCTCTGCAACCTCCATTGCTTCGACAGCTGGCCCCCATGTGTCCTCAAATTCGTTGATGACTTTTTCTGCTATTTTATTTGCTATGTCTTCTGCTGTTAAACCATCTGATTGGTCTTCTGTCGTGTCGTCTGTTGGGGAGCTACTTCCTTGACTATCATCCTGTTCTTCTAGCTCCACCTTGCTGTGAGTGTTTGAATCCTTTTGGTCACCTTCACCCCCATCAGAACCATCTTGTTGATCTGTTTCTTGCCCTTCTTCACTGTCGTCAGGACTAGCCTCGGCATCTCCACCACCTTCACCTGGTTCTTGGTCTTTATTCTGCTGTTTTCCAGAGGAAGCCTGCTGCTGTTTGTTTTGCTGTTCCTGCTGCTGAGTCTGGTTTTTACCCTTCTGCTCTTGCTCTTGAAGCTCCCCCTCAAACTCATTCACGAGCTGTATGAATTGCTTCAACAGACTGTTTAGAAGCTGCGGATGTCTTCTTGTGAAGCGAGGAAGCTCAAGCTTCTTCAAGACATCAAGAAACTTAGATTTGAAAGGTTCCTGGGGCCAATCAATGGCCGCAACATCAGGGAGGAGTCCTCTCTTCAATGATCTGTTCCACTCAGAAAGAGCCACCAGTCGCATTTTTAACTCATACATAGAGCAAGTTCCAGGCAGTTCCATGAGACCTTGCAGATGTGTTTCATTGAGACCTAGAGCCTTTGCCATTGTTGTGTCAGGGATAGCAAAGACATTTATAAGGGGGGACGTCTCCGCCTGGGTGTGTGTCACTCGTTTGGCATGCTGCGGAAGGAGACACCCTCGTTGTTGCGACGGCAACGGCAACGATACTTTATTGTGAGTTGTCTGTGCTGCAGAAGACGCGAATTTAGGACACACGGGGAGCAGACTGATCGCCCAAGAGATTCCAAGCAATGCGGGCATTTCAAGCCCTCTTTGACCGTTACGGAAAAATTATCCGCTACATAACTGTATTATCTTAAATTTCTGGTGATCAAGGTTGCAAGCAGAATTTCAGATCTGAAATCTAGATGGTGATTGAAAAAACGATACAGATGCGCAAGCTTAAATCGGCTCAATCGGCAGCAGATACGTTTTTTTCTGATTTTAGAATAGAAGATTTTATGCTCGATAGACGGAAATCAGCAATGTGTACAGTTTCTTTCATCACTACTTCTCATGGTATAGCATTGGCTGAGGTTGAAGAAAGCGCTGCTGCTTCAACAAATAGCAAATCACTCTGCTTCGAGATGATGGAAGTTAGAAAATCCCTCCCAATGGCCTCACTATCTTTGTCCATGGTGCACCAACAAGGCCGTCGCCCCACTCAAGTTCCTCTCTTCTTACTGGCCAAAGCAGAGGTGGTTGAGGACTCTAGAGATTATCGTCTTGTCAAGATCAAGGGAGATGGTAGATGCATGTTTAGAGCACTTGTCAACGGTATGACTCGCAACAAGGGGAAGTATATCGGTGGGGATGCAGAGGCCCAACAAGCGGATGCTCTTAGGCTTGCAGTGGCAGAAGCATTGTGCAGATCCGAAGTGCATCGGTTGGAGTTTGAGGAAGCAGTAGAAGCAATTTCTTATGAAGCAGATCTGCCTCAATACTGTGAAAGGATACAGTCCCCTCAGTTTTGGGGCGGCGAAGCGGAGCTTCTTGTTCTTTCCAAGTTGCTACAACAGCCTATCTTTGTTTATCTCAAGGAATCAGGTGGATATAGATCAATACAAGCGTATGGGAAGATTTATGCTCCAGCCAAAGGCAAGAAAGGAAGACAACCAATCCGACTGCTGTACCAGAACAACAATCATTATGATTTGCTTGTAAGAAAATGACGTGCAGCCAACTTTATACTCATACCATTCTATAATACGAGCTGTGATGATTAGGTATATCTAAGGAGTAATAAGAGAAGATTCAGGATTCGTCGTCGATTGACAACACTCCCATTAAAGCGACGATGGCAGGCAAAAGAAAGGTGCCACCTACTGTAGCTTCAAAGAGGTCTGTCTCTACTAAAGACCGCCATCAAAGAAGGTGAGTTTGTGTGTTGAATATTTCCATATACAATGCATGCGGCTGAGGAATTCGAAAATTGAACGCAGAGAAAAGGAGGCTCAGCCTGTTAACCTTAGAACTACTAAGAATCAGAAGCCGATAAAGGTATTGCCATATTTCAATGGTTTGCAGTTTGGTGTAGGCCCGCACTCACTTCTCCTTCCTCCTCCCCTTCCTCTGCAGACCGGCTTCACAGATCGCAATTCAGAATGGCTCAAACCAAAGAAGAAACGAGAATCTTTGGGTAAAGAGGAAAAAGAAGAGACTTCTGAGGAGGACTACGAGGATATTAGCGATGAAGAAATGAATGGCAAAGCGGAGCTCTTTAGCGATGATGATGGTTTGGACTCTGATGATTTGATTGATGATTTTGCAAGCGATGATGATGAAGAGGAAGAGGAAGTCACCTCTGAGCAAGAAGACAGGAACGAAGAGTTGGAGATTGAGAAGAAATCATCGGCCATTGATAAGGACGCTGCAAAGGCCCAGAGAGAAGCCGAGGACGAGACGAAAGAAATGTCACGTCTTCGAAAGGGTGCAAAACGCCATTCCTCATCTGAGGATGAAGAAGAAGAAGAAAAAGAAGAAAAGGAAGAAGAAGAAGAAGAAGAAGGAAAGGTGGAGGAAGGTCACGAAGAAGATGATGGTTTAGAAACGAATATCATCGAGGATGAAGATGCTGGAGACCTGTTCAGAGCCCCACCAGATCTGCAGTTAGTGAGTAGGCGGATCAAAGAGGTCATCAGAGTTCTTGATGACTTTTCTCACCTTCGCGCTGCTGGTCGTAGTCGTGCTGATTATCTGGGACAATTGAAGAAAGATATGAAGACGTACTACAATTACAACGATTTTCTGATCGATACATATCTGAACATATTCAGTCCAGCAGAAGCAGTGGAGTTGATGGAAGCCAATGAGATGCCAAGACCCATTACATTGAGAGCAAATACCTTGAAAACAAAACGTAGAGAGTTGGCTGGGGCTCTTATCAATAGAGGCGTCAATTTGGATCCTGTCGGACCTTGGTCGAAGGTAGGTCTGGTGGTGTACGAGAGTCAAGTCCCTATTGGGGCAACTCCAGAGTACATGGCAGGACATTACATGCTGCAAGGGGCTTCATCTTTCCTTCCCGTCATGGCACTAGCACCCCAAGAAGGCGAACAGATTGTGGATATGGCAGCTGCGCCAGGTATGTGTTTGTAAATGAACAATCAGGGTCATAGTGTGATAGTAACTGGCGGATAGTTTTCACCGCCACTGATGTATTCCATCTGAAGCGGCGGTTGTTCAAACTCCGCACATTGAACTTTATTAAATGAAGAAGGCTGAGCAGACACAGATGATGATGTGAACTTTTCTTCCATCATCGTTTTACTCTCTCTCTCTCTCAGCCCCCTTATTTTGAACATTTGATACACATCCACCACTAAACTTTGTATTTTGCAGGTGGAAAGACCACGTATATTGCTGCACTGATGCGCAATACTGGTATTCTGTTAGCTAATGAAATAAATAAAGATCGCTTGAAGTCTTTGACGGCGAATTTGCAACGCATGGGAGCTACCAATGCTATCGTCTGCAATTACGATGGCCGGCAACTCCCTAAAGTCATAGGCGAGCGGTCAGTGGACAGGGTGTTGCTGGACGCTCCATGCTCAGGAACAGGCGTGGTTTCCAAAGACCCTTCTGTGAAATCAAGTAAGAGCCAAGAGGAAATTTGGAAGTGTGCTTATTTGCAGAAGCAGCTGCTCTTAGCAGCCATCGATTTGGTCGATTCAAATTCTGCCACTGGAGGGTATGTAGTGTACTCCACCTGCTCCATGATGATAGAAGAGAACGAGAATGTAGTCAATTATGCGCTGAAGAAACGAGACGTCAAGGTCGTTCCTTGTGGTCTGGAATTTGGTAGGCCAGGCTTCAATAGGTATAGAGAACATAGGTTTCATCCTTCGTTGATCGAAGCGAGGAGGTTTTACCCGCATGCTCATAACTTAGATGGTACGTTTGATGATATACGTATATAAAAGTAAATAGGTGGGAGGTGCAGTGATGATATTTAATCCAGTTAAAGCCAGTTCTGCTACTGAGAATACCCTTGCTGATAGACTGGAATACAAATATCCCTGAGCACTTTCTTGCTTGGAAATGGAAATGGATCGCCCTCTGTACCACAGTGTCATCATCTTCTCTAATACTTCTACTACTTCTTTCCCTACAGGCTTCTTTGTCTGCAAGCTCAAGAAAATCTCGAATACCATTAAAAAAGATGAAGGCGACGATGTCGAGGAGAAGGACGCGGTGTATGATTCAGGGGATGAGGACCCAAGCCAGCCTCTTCGGATTGGCAATGGGAAAGATGTTGTCAAGGGTGAGCAGAACAGGATGAGAAAAAGAAAGGGGGCAGTTCTGAAACCACAAGAAGTGGCTCCGTTGGTATCGCCTTCAAAAGGAGAGCCAGAAGAAGAAGCTCCGAAAAAGAAGAGAATGAGAGGCATTATGAAGAAGGCAATAGCTGAGTTGCAAGCTGAAAAAGAAGCTGCTGCTGAGAAGCAACAGACCAAGGAAATTGCTCCTGCCAATGGTAAGGCAACGAAGAGCAAGGCTGTTGGCTTAAAGAAAAAGAAAAAGAAGGGCGCATAAGACTTCTGGTGCTCGCTTTTGAAATTGGACGTCCTAATCTTCTAACATAATAAATAATTAAAGTCACTCGGTCAGCCTTCTTGTCATTCTCTACAGCATATTTGTTTTTGGCAGTGTATTTTTAGTCCTTGTCGTGGTTGCTTTGAATTACCGTGTTGCAGATGCTGGAGATGAAAGTATCTACTTGCGCCTCTCAGAGTAAGAAGAACAACAACACAAGTAGCCCGGCAGCACCGGCGACAGCCGACTCACCAGAAGCGGGCGCCATGGCGCGACCTTCTTCCAAAGCTGAAGCAGCAGAATTAGGTTCAGCAGCATAGGCAAACTTGATACCAAGCGGTACATATTCTTCTTTCTTTTCAAACTTCTCTCCATCAGGCCAGTACAAATAATAGACGTCAAGATATGCCGGTTTGCCGTTGTAGTCAAAATTTATTTTGCCAGTTGTCCATGTCTCCCCTGTCCAATACTCCAATCTGTCCCTACAAAATCTATCCGGAGATCCACGCGTTTCGGAAGAACAAGAATTGTTATAATATAAAATGAAGCGAATGTTCGTCAGCAACTGCTGCCACCCATTCGCCCAAACACTCATGGTCCAAGTACCTCCAGCCGATGGACGTTTCTGTAGGACAATGACTTCTGTGCTGTTGGCTGGAACTCCAGCCCATTCCAGGGCTCCAAATTGCCATTCGGGGTTGCCATATTCCGACCAGTGGTCGCAGTTGACTTCCTTAACATCCCGGAAGGAAAGTTTGGCATCGATCTCATTGAAGATGGTGAAAGAGATAGCCTTGCTTGAAGCGTCAGCACACTTGAGAGCCTCTGTTGCTGCTGCGTACAACACGCAGCAAAGCACCAGGAGGAGCACGCGTGCCTTCACCATTTTATCAGTATAAATAATGACGAAGAAAAAGGAAACTACTCCTACCAGAAAGCTTTTTAGACCTCCAGTATTTTAAAGGCGTTTAATTACTGCTAGCTAGGCATCGCTTGAGTCATTGTCTCGCCGCACATGCAGTGAGCGTATATGTTGGTGGGGGTATCTCCCTCCATATTCAGCACATGGCTTTTGCCACTCATCATTTTCGTTATCGTCAAAGGAGGAGTCTGAGGAAGAAACATTCTTCGTAGTGGGACTTTTTGCCACTACTACTCCCTCGCCTACTGCTAGTAATAATTTATTCCTACGCAACCACTTTTCAACCGCTTCTTCGTCCAACTCTCCTTCCCCACCTAAAAACTGCTCCTCCTCTAAAGAAGCTTCCACCAGTACGCCTCTTACTTGACACACCAATCCACTTGCTTCGGCGGCCGCGTTTTGAGAAACCTAGTGCCTAGGAATGTATGTGCAAGAATAGAGAGTAGTTCATCTAGTTGATCATGTAAGGGAGAGCCTTCTTGAGCAATGTGGCAAACTGTGGGTTGATCAGCAGTATTGTCTTTTGAGTTTTGTTGGTGGAGCTCTGCTCTGAGAGCTGAGAGAGGAATGTCGTGGAGGGTGCCGTTGCCTTGTTGGCTGAGGGGCTGCTTGTTGCTGGGCTTTGCGCTGCATGTCTGCAAGGCGTACCGGACGCAGCTGCTCTAGGGTTTGATCATCATCGCCCACCAAGTCATCTTCTTCTTGTGCTTGCAGTTGTTGTGGGAGAGGAGGTGGTGGTGTGGAGGAGATGACTTGGGCGGTGAGTCGTTGGCGGATGGGACTTTGGTCGTGCGGCGCCAACTGTGCTTTCCAATGTGCGACCCTAGGTTGTGCCTCTAGGTCTCGTCGGCAGCAGTCTTCTAGCGCAGGAGCGTCGACAAGCTCTTCTAAAGCGGCCGCAACGGATTCAAAATCGTGTTCACAGCAGGCTGCTGTTGCTGCTGTCGTCATAGTAAGTGGAGTGACAACAATGACTACATACATTTACGAAGGTTTGGGGCATATCAAACTCCCTCAAGCCTTCCATGTCTTCAACGATCCGTGTCCACCACACACGTCGCCACCACATTTCTATGCGGATGATGCACCACTGCAATTGGTTCCTTCTCTGCCACCTTCAGCTCCCTCTTCTTCTTCCTATGCTCCATTGAAAATGAATACAACACCCCATCCTCACTCAAGCAATGCAATTAATTACTCTCCTCTAGGGCTACTACACATTGCTCCTGTCAATGGTAAGGCAACGAAGAGCAAGGCTGTTGGCTTAAAGAAGAAGGAAGAGGAGGGCGCATAAGACTCCTGGTGTTCGCTTTTGAAACTGCACGTCCTCATCTTCTAACATAATAAATAATTAAAGTCACTCAGTCAGTCAGTCTTCTTGTCACTCTCTACAGTATATTTGTCACCTCCCTCATCAACATCCTCATTTATAAACACTTTGACAGCCACTGTCAGCCAGTTGATCAGGTGCACCATCAATTCAACTGGTATGGTTGCCCAAGCATACACCAAACTCTTCATCTTTCTGCAGAATCGTCTACACTTTATTGACAGTGTCAACCTATGCCGCCATGCATTGCTTCCCATCTGAACAAAGAACTTTATTACAGCCTGGAGGGCACGAGTCATACGGAGGCTGGACACTCTCACCATTTCCCAGGCATCCCAAAAATACGTCCACGTCTGTAAGTCTGTTGCTCCCGCCGTCCTGGTTGTTTGAGCTACGGTAGAAGCTCCTGCAGCAACCCCCCGACCTGCCTCCAGAAGCCCTGTATAACCAATTATTCCTATCGCTGTTACCTGTTGAGCCAGTCTACTGCACCAAAAATACAGCTCTCTGACAACTCCAAGGAAAGGCATCGCTATTCCAGATAGCAGCATCCATATTTCGGAGAAGAAAGCGGTCAAAGGTGCCAGGCCGACTTGGATGATACTCATCAGCTGACTGCCAGTACATTTGACAATCTCTGACAGGGGCATCATAGCGCTCCAAAGAGGCTTCACGGCTGTCCTCAGCACATGTAACGCTGGAGCCAACCTTCTCATAAGTGCTACAAAAAGATCACTTTTTCCAAATAGATAAGTCAACAGCAATGACATACGTATCTGTGTATGCTCTTCCAACCATTCAAATATCGATGAAGGCGGTAGCCAGAAACTGGAGGCGATAGATTGCAGGAACGTTTGCAGTCCAGGCAATGATTTGTAGAGGTCATAAAATCCAGCCAGTAATGATACCACTGAAAATAAATAGAATAAAAACCAAGTGAGGTAGCGAAGCCAGGGCCTATACCAAATTCCAAACTGAGGCAGGAACATTGCCCATGCAGGCAGGCCACTCTCATAGAGTTTTAGAAGCCTCTCGTCGCCAGAAATTAAAAGCCTCAGTGCATCTGATACGCGATGGTCATTGAACCTCACAATGAGAGTCCTATAATGGTACCCTCCTGCAGTACTGGTCCAAGATATGGCAGGTGGGATGGTACCAGTCGATGGTGTCCCCTCGTCAGGAGGCAAGCTTGGCCCTGGGCGAGTGGCCAAGGTGTCCAGTCTCAACATCAGGTTCCCTTTTGGGCAAGGGACACTGTTCCCATGCCTCAAAGGTGACACCTCTCCTTTAATTTTATCTGGTGATAATTGAGGATTTGCACTGCCATAATACGCTCGAGCTTCATACAAGTGTTTGAACTCTCTCTTTGTAAGGTTCATGCATTCAAAGGCAACGCGGCCTTCGTCACATAGAGGGTTGTGGTAGTCCATTCCAATAATGTCGTCAAGGTCAATCTCAAAAGCAAATACACAGCCTTGAGTTCCATAATGTTTTGAACTGAACGGACTTCGAGCTCCAAGTTGTTGCAGGGCAGAAAAAGCTCTGCTTTGAGAGGAGCGGTCGCAGAGAAGAACCAGTTTCCTCTTGTGCGGTTGGACGAGAAGCCATAACTCATCGCTACGACTTCTAGTAGCCCACATTCCAACAGTAAAAGTTGACAGAGGCACCTCTTCCAGCACGTCCATTCTTGCTGGGTCCCAAAAAATTTAAAGATCCTCGTCTACAGACGTCAAAACATGTGCTTATCAGTCGTATTGCCGTATAATAATGTCTCGAGCATAGCGAAGTCATTGAAATACTCCTGCTTTTTATTGGGAATGCCTCCACCTCTGGCTGTTGTTCAGGTGCAGTGAGTTACAGGCCTGCCTACAAGGGACGTACTCCATTGTAGATTCCAGTTGCATTGGAACCAACTAACTGAGCCCTTGACCCATTCTAGAGCTTACTCATAGAATTCCCGAGCCCAAGCATGGATTGCTCTTTTAACTGACCACAAATACAGCAGAAACCTGGAAACCATGGACGTCTTTGTTGAACGTAGCTTGTAGTGCGACGAGGCATCGCACAGACTGGCCATCCTCTTTATCAGGTAGTGAGGAGTCGGCAATGGGATAATGGCCGCATTACCATGTATTGCCAATTGATACAGACCTATTGTAAACCTTAGGTAGGGTGGCTATTAAAAGCATAGCAGCAAGAGGATTCCAAGGGTCATTTTGATCACTAGTTCCAAAGTACTTGAGTGTACTTGGGCCTAAAGATTGTCGTTATTTGAGGTTGGAAGCCATAACTTAGTACGAAACAAAACTATGAGTGAAGAATGTGTATGCCGCTGTGGGCTTGGTTTTTCGATTGCTATGGTCGGAGAAAGAATTTCGACAGAGTTGACAAGATTACCGTTAGAATCAACTCGCCCATATTCTTTGGAAACTGAACATAGTTTGGGCACACTGTACAATATGCATATGTTACATTCAATATTAAAACACAAAGAATACACTGTTATCTTTTTAAAGAAAGATTCGTTCTAATACCAACTTGAGACCTGATACATCAGCTAGCGAGCCTAGGTTTTCAATATTTGGAATAATAATACAAGCAGCCAGTCATGCATTACTTGAAGCCACACTAACAGTGGCAAATACAGGGGCAGGTGGCTTTGTTCTTGCCAACTCAGCGACCATTTGAGCAAATGATGTCACGCAAAAGAGACTCCACAGAACAACCATATCTGAAGCAAAGTCAGAAAACTCGCCGCCAGAGTCTTCTCGCCAGTCATTGTTATCATTGCCTCCGTCATCTCCTCCTCCTCCTCCTCCAAAATTGTTCTTATCATCCCCACCACCGCTCAACTCTTCATCCCCTCTGCCAGAACGTTTTCTCTTTCTGCGAGTCTTGACTGCCACAGCAGAGAGGCAGGTAGTTGGAGCTGTCAAATTACGGGAGCGAGTGTAAGTCCTAGGAGGTGTGCAAGACATACTTGTCAGCTCTAACAGCTTGGCACCTGTTGCGAAAGCACACACTGTCGAGCTCGATGCTATGCCACCGCCTGCCCTCCAGGTCGAGCTCGTTGACGATGGGACATTTGCTGATGAAATACTCAAAGATACATGTAATGTTGATAGCATGTTTTCGTTTTTTGTTCTGCGGAAACAACGTCTGTGGAATTAAACCGAGTCAAAGAAACTTGCAAGATCAGGCCTTCCAAAGCTCTCAACTACTATCTAGATCACACTGAAATACGTATGCAAACACTAATAGTAAAGCCAAAGGCATAAAGAGGTCTTTCTGCAATGCCAAGGCTCACCTTCTCAATTTCTCTTTAAAGCACCTTTGTTTCTCAAATTCCTGCCGTATATTTCACAGGGAGTGCATATAGGGGATTCCACCCACCTTGCACACTCAAATTCTGGAAATTTTGAACCGCAGAATCCAACTCCATCAATTTGACTGAGCAGGATGTCAGCTTCGTTCATACTTCTGCAGGGCAGTAACCTTTCTACCCTGGGAGCTCCGCCAATGGGAACTCGCCTTGCAGAATAAAACGTTTGCATCATCTCATTTTTCCTCCTCTTTAGCTAGTGTCGCCAGTGGGCTGTAGAAAAATGGTTCAAAGACTAACGTATAGGAGAAGGCATAGCTATGC
Organism: Axilococcus clingmanii; assembly: GCA_019693495.1. Classification (NCBI taxonomy): domain Eukaryota; kingdom Viridiplantae; phylum Chlorophyta; class Chlorophyceae; order Chlamydomonadales; family Chlorococcaceae; genus Axilococcus; species Axilococcus clingmanii. The sequence goes on from JAAMXV010000419.1 coordinate 147,455, forward strand.
CACCAGGTCTAATAAGCAGCGTGTGGTAAAGACACCAGGTGAGGAGGGATTTGCAAACACTTGGCACGTTAAACTTACCAAACCATAGATTTGGTTGTATTGGACATCCTTTCAAATAACATATCATAGCTACAGTCGAGAATGTCAATTTGATGGTGATGGCTGACTTTGCTTTCCGCACATCGCAGGAGGAAAATTGATTTTCCAGACAAAGGAGAAGACTTCGTCTCATCCAACTTGCCCAATTTCCGGACAGCGTCTTAATGGACTTCCAGTAGTCAGGCCAACTAAGCTCCATCGCCTCTCAAAGAGCAAGAAGACAGTGCACCGTGCATATGGCGGACATTTGGCAGCAGGTGTAGTGAGAGAGCGCATTATCCGTGCATTCTTGGTCGAGGAACAAAAGATTGTCAAGAAGGTGTTGAAATTGCAGAAAGCAAAAGAGGCTGCACAGGCCAAGACTGCCGCAAAGAAGAAATAATTCTAGAGAATGTAACAGCAAATAGTCAGATGTCCCATTGGTTTATGAGGATTGTGTTCTGTCAAAGCAACACTAGCAAAGTACAAATTCTTGCAGGAAAGATTGCAGCACTTTGTAATCTGGTCGAGCATTCCATTGTTGTCGGTTTAGATAACTTCCCTTGCTATTGAAGTCACAGCCAGTGTTTACCTCTTAAAAGCATTTCACAAAGTCGCAACGATGTCGACTACAGCAAGTAGTTTAGACGGCAGCGCTATTGCTGGAAATGGTTCGCTCTTCTCGGAAAAATCTGAAAGTGCAGCATCTCCACGTGTTAGCACTGTTGGCGGGACAGATGAACCACACGTCGCATTAAAAAATAACCACTCGTATCAACACGTAGATTTCTCGGCTGCCGTTGGTCTGGACCATGTCCACTGGGGCGGCGTTCATTCGGGCGTCAGCAGAAAACGGAGTGAGATGGACCAGCGCTCTGTTGCAAGCTCTGTCAATGCCGAGAAGGATGATAAGAGTGTGTATGAAGAGCCTGCAGTTGGTGCTGTAGAAGGTATGTTCCCATTTATACAGATGCAGCTCCATTCTTGTTTCCTTATTTATTTGTTTCTCGACTTGTAGAAGGGGAAGAAGAAGGAGGCCACTCTAATCACAGATTGCATGATAATGATGATAATGATGATGATGATGATGATCAGGCATCTGAATCAAATTCGTTTGCCCCTAGTGTCAATAAACAGGACAGTCTTGTGGACGCTTCTGTGACGGCTAGTCCTCGGCATGAAGCTGACGAGCGGGGTCTCTGTGAAGAAGAAGCAGAAGACGATGAGAATGGCGGTCATGTTGGGAATAGCGTTGAATTGGAGAATGCTTCCACTGGGATAGGGGTCTCTGGAGATGGGACTTCCAGCCATGAACAGCATGAAGAGGGCAACGGAGATTTGAAGACCATTGCCTCAAGCGACGAAGCGATCCCCGACTCTCATCCCTTGCCCGTTACTCATGTCGACACGATAGACAGTGTTGGAAAGGTTTTTGTACTCGGTGATGTTGAGGACCAGGACTTGAAGAAGAAAGAAGTCGATGGAAAGGATTCGCCTGAATCACATTTGCAAATCGTTCCTCCCATTACAGATAACAATGAGACTTTAACTGTTAACGAGGAGGGTGATGAGGCTGACGCGAATGCAGAGACCACAGCAGAGGCAACTACAATTTCAATCGGCACTGACGCCAGCCGCTATACGGTTGATGATGAAGAGAGAGGCGGTCGGAATGACACCCGGCCCACTTCAGCGCATTATCAATCTGAGCTGATGCAGAAGTTGACCGCCGATGAAGAGGAGGAGGAGGAGGAGGAGGAGGAGGAATTGACTGTGTATGGAGAGCACAGAGATGATGGCATCGAGCCCGCCGCGAGTGCTGCTGCTGAAATTGCAGCGGAGACAGCATACAGTGGAGAAATGCCTTCCTCAAGGCCAATTGCAAAGTTTGAGGTAGAGAACAGTAACGTGCAATCACCTCATGCCCCTCAGTCTTCAGTCCTGCTCCCAGCAGAAGCTGGATTAGGGCAGGCATGGGAGGAGATGTTCAAAGGGCTTGTATACTGTGATGGCATCGACTCATTGGGTAGACCAGTGGTTGTCTTGGATGCTGATGCAGTGCCAAGAAATATGAAGAGCTCAGCCTTGGTGTATGTAAAGGCAAGGTTAGAGGCAGTCGTGGCACAAGGACATTATGTGTTGGTAGTTACAGCCACAGAGGCTAGACTTCCGACGCTCTGGATAATGGGAGCGTACCAATCATTACCCCGTCCATTTAGAAAGAATGTCCAGTATGTCATTTTGGTGAAACCCACTGGTTTCTTGAGAGCGGTGGTGAAATTCATGAGAGCATTCATAAGTTCCAAAGCTCATAGAAAGATCAAGCTTTTGAATGAATTGGATGAGGTGTCGGAGGCGACCAATGCCGAAGTCACTCTTGATCATCTGGGAAGAGAGTTTAAAAGGAAGATGTCTGCGGTCGCCGTTGGGGCTCCTTGAATTTTGATATCTTGTTCAACTATGTATATATAGAGACGTAATTAACACTTTATTCCCAATGCTTTGAGCACTTCACATGCTTGACTGATTCCAGTCTCGTATGCCCCATGCACCGTTGCTGGGTATGCCACAGATGTGTGCTCGCCTGCAAAGAAAATTCTTTTGTTTCCCACTGGAGTCGATAAATGACGACGGGGTGTCGAGAAACTCCTAGCTCCTTTGGCAGTGTATGAATAGCTACCATAAGAAAATGGATCCGCAGCCCATCGAGTGATCCTGGTATCTGTGGGGTTGGGAATACCACTTCCAAAGATGCCGCGGAGAACCTCCATAGCCTCCTCCACTATTTGAGAATCACTCTCTTTCTCCACAGCAAGTGCATAATCTGCCGCATTAAAGCCGACTAAAATCGGTTTTCCGAGAGTTCTTTCCAGGCTCACCCATTCTTGCCATGCCCCTCTGCCAACAATTGGATCTACTCTGCTGACAACATCAAATTCATTACCCCAAAATGCACGTTCAAAGGATAGAACGACCTTGTCCAGCACCCCCATGCCCAGCGTCTTCACCGCCTTCTGATGCTGTATAGGAAGTGCAGGCTTGAATACGATGCCATTTTTCTTCAAAACACCAAGTGGCACGGTGCACAAAACTTTTTTAGCTCTCAAATCACCTTTGGTTGTTGTAACCAAAACCACCCCTTTGGAAGTATATGTGATCTTGGTCGCTCGTGTCTCCAAATGAATATCTTTCACCGATGTGGCAAACCATTTTGCTAAGTTTTGGAAGCCTCCAGCAACTATCCTGTCTTTTCCTGCAAAGCCTTCATCCCAATCAAACCATAGGGACAAATTTGTTAAGGGCGCAGCATATTCATGTTCAATGTATACGTTTAGCAAGTAACGAAATCCAGTCAGCAACTGTCCTGAGAGGCCATTATTTTTTATAAATGTATTGATGACAGACTGTAGGCCTGGATCTGGGCCCCCTTCCAATCTGTCTTGCTCTTTTTCTAAGAATGTTTCAAAAGCAGCATATGTTCTCTCCCACAATGTGATGGTCTTCTCTCCAACAGGCTCACCATTGAGAAACGTTTCTGATAACTCAAAATCCGTAAACCTGGGAGCCAGGTCAACCTTAGATTGCTTTAGCAACGCCAGCAATGGATTATTTTTATCTCCATGAACCCATCCAGCACCTAGATCCACATTGACAAGCTCACCCTTTGCTAAGAGCTGCTCTGTCCACATTCGTCCACCGACCCTTGGGCGTCCCTCAATAACGAGGACCTTCACACCCTTTCCTGACAACTTTTTGGCTGCTGCTAAACCTGAGATACCAGCTCCGATTACAATAACATCTGCATCAAAGGGTGCTCCCGCCGCAAGACGAGATAAACAGCAAAAAAACATGAGTATTGGGAAGCAAAGTAAAGATGCGCAGCCCATCGCAGGCTAACTCGTCAAAAGCAAAGAGATTTGGTACAATAAATATGCATATCGGAACAAAATAAGTCAAACGATTCATAATGTGCCAAAACTTGTTGCATGAGCTGGGAAGTGGCACTCGACTGGGATGGCCAAGGCAGTGCAAGGTGAGGTACACAGAAAGAAACTATCGACATTGGGATATAATATATTAAGTGGACGTGATTGAGAAGATGACTCATGACTACGTTGCATTGGCAGTAACAGCAGCTTGCCAGTAAAATAACGTGTACAAGCAAGTGTCATTCTGCAGCAGCAGATCCCTAGAAAGGACGGGTACCCGCCTTTAAAAATCCAGTTGTACAGTGCACATGCTTTTCGCAGTGCTCTTTGTTTCCGTATAGCCGAATGTCGATAAAAGAGAGTTAAACACGGTTTAATTTTGGGTTTTGAAAGCAACCGAGAATATTACCAGTACTCTGGATGGAGCTGTTTGATCACTACATTGACAAACTGCACAGATATGAGGAAGATGAAGTGCAAGCAATGGCTATAAGCGTGATACCGTTGGATGATCTCAGCATTGCTGCTTCAGAGACTGTTGCTCTGGGTCTGGCTTTTGACCATCCCATTGGAGAGGGCGATGCATTGATGTCGGAGCTCCTGTGTTGGTTCAAAAAGGATTTCTTCAAGTGGATGGACAACCCTGCTTGCCATAACTGCGGTGGTCCTACCAAATCGTTATACCAAGGGGTAGCACAACCTACCCATGAAGAACTACGGTTTAAAGCATCCAGAGTGGAACTTTTCAAGTGCAATCCATGCAACATCATCACCAGATTTCCCAGGTACAACGACCCAATCAAATTATTAGAAACAAGAACCGGTCGATGCGGCGAGTGGGCGAATACATTTGCGCTGTGCTGTAGAACTTTAGGCTATAAAATTAGGTTAGTGATTGACATGAAGGATCATGTATGGGTCGAATACTGGAGTGAAGCTTCAGAAAGGTGGGTTCACATTGACCCTGGTGAAGGGATATTGGATAAGCCTCTGTTGTATGAAAAGGGGTGGGGTAAGCAGGTTGATCATGTGTATGCTCTTGGTATAGATGGTGTAAGAGAGGTAACGAGAAGGTACTCCGCTAGAGGACATCAAGCACAGGGAGACAGTCATACACTTTCATATTTGAATGTATTGACAGAAAGCTTGAGGAGCGGTCTCTCTGAGGAGGAAGTGAAGGAGCTGACCAGAATGGATGCAATGGAACATGAGGAGCTAAAGACAGGCCATTCTAAGCATGCCTGCACACAGAGCCTGCCTGGTAGATCTACAGGGCAGGCAGATTGGATAGCTACCAGGGGCGAAGGGGGAGTAATGCGTTCAGAGAAGGTAGTCGGTACGAGGTATCGGTGGGCTAGGGACCTTGATGTTGTCCAATCTATGCCACATCGCCTTGTCGGGGGTGCAGCAAGAGCATCAGGAGAAAATGCTCCCGAAGAGATGGCAGAGAAAGCTTTCGATGGACAGGTACACACGAAATGGTTGGACTTTACAGGTAGAACTGCTTGGCTAGAGTACAGACTTCCAATCACCCAGGAAAACATTTCGGTTCAGCGGTACTCCATAGTTTCTGCCGACGATTCTCCGGAAAGAGACCCTTGTTCATGGTCGGTAGAAGCCTCAACAGATGAAGGCACTTGGGTAGAGATTGACAGACGGCAAGGAATATCCTTCCGGGGGAGGCATCTTGAGATGGTGTTCACCACAGCACAAGAAGTGCCCTCCAAACGGTGGCGACTGACAGTGCTCGAGCTTAATAATGAGAAGGCAGCAAATTCTGTTCAAATTTCATGTTTCAACTTATTTATTACTTGAAAAGCAAAGCGTGCATTGGCACCGACTATGCATCCAGATTGAAAAAAAACAGTCATTTTTGTTTGTTCATTCTCTCAAAAGGACAAAGAGATCAGACTCCATCTTCATCAACATCGCCCTCCTTCTTCACCCTTTTCTTCTGTTCAGCCTTTCGGATCTGTTCCTTTTCTTTTGCGACCTCAAGCTCTCCACCCACTGTTCCATCTCCCAGTGCAGTGGGAATCAGAGGAGAACAACAGAATGCACACTTTGTAGCCAAGGCTGGAACCTCACTGAAACAATCAGGACAGTCACGCTGTGCTTTGGGCGGACCATAGACTCTTGCCATGAGGACATTCATAGGGAGGACAATGGCAAAATAGACAATGAGACAGATCAGAATAAACGTTATAAGCACGTTTATGAAGTCCCCGTAGAAGAACTTTGATCCGTTGACAGAAAAATACAAGTCTGTGTGGGGAGGGGGCGATGTTATGGGTAGGTACTATGTGCTGTGGAAGGGCGCAAACATATATGAGGAGAATCAACACAATGTCCACCTACCAGAGAAGGTGCCTCCCTGGAATATGGCACCAATAAGAGGTGTGATGAAGTCTCTTACGAATGCATTGACAAGGCTGGTGAAAGCTGTTCCAATTACCACAGCAACTGCCAACTCGACTACATTGCCCCGTAAAATGAAGTCTCGGAAGCCTGCAGACCACGAGGGGTTGGTGACTCAGCGACTACTGAGGGGTGCTGATTTTTTTCAATACGATTGCTTAGCTTGCGTCTAACCCACATTCGCGTGCTTACCCCCAAAGCAGTTTCCGCAGCACTTATACACCACCTTTCCACCAGACACTGCCTTCTCTGAGAACGACATAGTAGTCACACGATTGTGTGTGGTGTGTATCCACAAAAATTGTAAGCGGACGTATTACAGGCTTAGAGACTCGCTGATTGATGGACACTGTTTACTATGAGAATATACAACGTGTAAAGAGCGAAAATGCAGGGTTTACACGCTCTTCCTTCCATCCCATCCCCTTTCTTCACTTTCTTCCCCTCCTGGACAAAAACACTAGTGCTGTGCTTGCTCCCATGAACAGGATCTTGAACACCTTCACCTGCACGAAGGAGGACAAGAAAGAGGGTGAAAAAGGGCTCACCAAAGTTTCTGTTGCTGCTCAAGAGCTTTTAATCTCGCTTCAGCCGCTTGGGCTAATCGAAGACGCTTTGTCGCGCCATCCTCTTGACCCTTTGGCTTCGACGAGAGCAACACGACAGGAGAGCTTGCCTTTCTAACACTGCTGCCACTTGTCAGTGGCTTCAATGGCTGCACATTCATGCTTGACAACTGAGCCAAAGCTTTGCTAATTTCGTCGTCCTCTACCGTCTTCTCAACAGACGTGTCTTCTTCTTCAACTCTGGCTCGTACAGCCTCACGTTCCAGCTTTTGTCTTGCCTTTTGTCTCGCCTTCTTCTCTATCTTCTTCTGCCTTGCGGCTTCTTGTCTAGCAATTTCCTCCTCCTTGTTCTTTCTCTTTTGGTCTTGTAGTAGTTTAACGGTCATGGTTTCTGCAGAGGAAGACATCCCTTCGGCTGCTTTCATAGTCTTTTTCTTAGTATCACTTTGGATTCCTTCAGCGCCCTCATCCTCGCCATTATACACTGTCATCAGTACCTTCACAATTCTTTGTGCTTCTGATGCTGTCGGTCTTCTCGTCACAAAGGGGATCCTCCTTACTCGAGGGTCTGATTTGGGAAGACCAGTTTCATCCCCTAATAACACCTGAGCGTTAGAGCCAGGCGCCGCATAGAGTATCAAACTACAGCTGTCCAGCAAATTTTTCCACGCCTTTAGAGTCATATGAATGTCTTGGTTCAGTGCTCCTTCATTATGGCGTCTTACCTGAGAACCTGCAGACTTTGCCAACTTGCCCGTTGCATCTTTGCTAGACTGCTTTCCGCCAGCCTTTGCTCTAACCACATATCTATGAAATGTTTTATGTGCAACTACTGTGAGCCTATCGAAAAAGTTAGTTTTAGCAGGATTTGAAGGTGAAATCTCGTATACAGCTCCTGCAAAGTGACCTCCCCTCAGCAACAAAATGGCCCAGCGCCCCCCCTTGATTTGCAGCAGTTCCAGAGTATCTTTCCGGATTGTCGTATCATCTTCCACTTCAAGCCCTTTCTGTCTGTCAGGTCCTACAACACATTTCCAAACTGCATATATGGATCCATCAGACAGCTTGAACCGAAAATATGGGCCAGATGAGGAAGCTATTCCTTCCTCAGGTTCATCTCCGTCTCCTGTTGAGGCCTCGCTTCCGCTCAACGAACCAATCTCATTAATATCCGCTGCTTCAACAATAGATGCAAATTCTGTTTCTGTGACGGGTGCTAATCCTGCTACCCTTCTCTTGACATTGTATCGATGGAAATCCGTCTTATAATGCAGCCTATAGTCATTTTCTGGAGAGTCAATTTCATGTCGGCAGGTTACACATAACTTTCCTACTGTTGGAAGACACGTTTCTGTTTCCAGATCATGCAATGCTAGAGATTCAAGGGTGAGTGTAGTCTTTGTCTTTGCATTTTGCAGGTCAGAGCACTTTTCTAAGCTACCTAAAGGCAGATCAAAAATAGTGGCAATTGAGTTCGAAGGTTTCATTGCTACGAGCTATAGCCGATTATTTCCTCCTAAGGACGTTTCTCAGTTATCATGCAGAGCTAATACAGGGAAGTGATGGAGGGAAAATTGCGTTATCCGTGCACACAGAACTATCGAAGGTTTTGGACCCGTACCTTAGAAAGCCACCTTCAACGATTACAAAGAACAATTGTCAATTCCTGTACAATGGATTGGAGCGGGTTCATTGAATGAGCTAAGCCGAGCTTTCACGAACCCGAAATATTCTAAGTATCTGATCCCACAAGATGTTGCCTCTACTTCTTGCACTATGTTGCTTAGGAACCTTTGCGTTCTTCGTATTTCGCTTTATAAGTAAAAATTTTCAGACAGAAGACGGAAATGCAGTTCCTGCACGCAATGAATTACATCACATTCCACCGAGGCCAGTCAACCGCATGCAAGCTGGCCTTCGGAGACGGCGCCAGCGGCGAACATCTGAATCTGAGGATGAAGAAGAAGCGCCAGAAGAACACCAGCAGGAAGATCCTAAGAACTTTAGAAAAGATGCGTATAATGCTTCAAGAGCAGCGAGAGATGCGGAGAGGGAGGCACTCGAGGCAGCTCAAGAGGCCGAGATCAGGCGAGCGGCTGAAGAGCGAGCCAAGAGAGAGGAAGAGGAGGCAGCACAATGGATGTCCAGTTTCAAAGTTGAGGATGCAGGAGAGGAGGCGTTGCCAAATGAAGAAATAGAAGCGCAATTTCATCGGATGGAAGCTTTTCTGAAAAATCGCAAAATCGTAGCTTTGGAGGAGATGGCTGCCGAATTCAAGATGAGAATAGCTGATGTCATAGAAAAGGTGAGGATGCTGGAGACTCTAGGGCGGATCACAGGCGTTATGGATGAGCGTGGCAAGTATATATATATAAGCTTAGAAGAAATGCACGCTGTGGCAGATTACATCAAAGCTGAAGGTCGTGTTGGAATCAGGGAGCTTGCCATGTACTCATCCAGACTGATAGATCTGGAGCCTAAAGCAATTCATAGTCCCGCTTCTTAATCACATCATGAAACTGGTAGACTGAAATTTTCAAGTGCACAATGCTTGCAATGCTTCCTCCTCTCTATTTTGTTCATTTATCGCCGCTAATCTGTTTGCTTCAGCTTCCATGGCTGCTAATTGGCGAGGGGTCAAAGATGGTATTGGGTAATCCCTGCCCGAGACTTCTATTCTTCTCACTATTTCAAGTGTCAATGCTTCCAAAGCATCCAAATCTATGCATTTCTTTCCTTGATTTAAATCTTCTCGCAAATCAATGTGCTCAGCCAGCCAAGGGCCTAGCAATTTAAATGCGTGACCTTTGATCATTCTCCATGGCGTCGGATATTTCCGACAGAACTGAACGTACTCTAACAGCAGATGGGGACCGTCTAATTGACTGAAACCCCCCTCTGATTTCAGCCTCTTCTGCGAAAACAAAGCGGGGTCTTCTAAAAGTGATTCTGCAGACAACACTCCATCAGCACCTGTATACTCTATGCAATCAAAGACGTCAGCTACGTGCCGAATATTGCCATTTGCAAGCACTGGGATACTCAGTGCAGCCTTTACTGCTCTAATGGTGTCCCAATCAGCTCGTGATCTACCAGCCCACTTTTCTTCTCTAGTGCGCCCATGAACTGCCACTAAACTGGCTCCTGCTGCTTCTAATCTCAATGCATAATGTATTGTCTTCTCGAGCTCTGGAAATCTTCGGATCTTGACAGTGACCGGCACACTGAGGTTATCAGCAAGCTTCCTCACCAATTGTTCTACCAGATCGATGTTATCCATCAGAAAAGCACCGTATCTCCCTTTTTTGGCGATTCTCTGCGGACAGCCAAGATTGATGTCGATGCCGTCCACATGTGATTCCACATACTTGGCTGCTGCCAACAGGATCTCCGGATCATTGGCACAAAACTGTGCTAAAAGAGGCCTATCGCCCGGGCTGGTTGTAAACATTTCCTCTCTGTAGGCTGTGACATCTTTGAATAGGCGTGCGTGTAACATCGGCGTATATGCTGCGGTTGCTCCATGCTTTCGACACAGCTCTCTGAATGCCAGCTCACTTTGGTCGACCATCGGTGCAACCCAGAACTGGGGTGACCCCAACGCCCTGAACCATTCCCAAGCTGCTGGAGCATGAGGCACTTCGGCAGCTTTGACCATCGAATTGGATATCGGATGATGTGTCCTGGGAAGCCTTGGGCAAGAAACTGAGGTTGCAGCTTGGATTTTGGTCGATTTAAGAACTCGAATCATACGCATACAGGTTAAGTCGCTGCTTCATCCATGAAAAACATAAGAACTTTGTTATAAAATGCATGCATAAGTTTACCTAGGGGCAGAGCTGCGCATTGTTCACCGACACCAGAGCGCACTCCGTTCAATCGAGTTTTTAGAGTTTCTCAATAAAAAATTGCGGAGAAGCGTGCTGGTGCAGATGTGTCGCTTGAATTCTACATTGGAAAAGCATTGGCCTTAAGTCGCAAGTATATTTGCAACCTGGAGCTCGGAAGTTAAAACTTAAAACCAGATTACTCGATCAATTTATTGTTCGTTTGGAAGGTCGAGTTTTCCTGGCTTTGAGTGTCTGATAGAACGTTATAGACAATGTCAGATTCTAAAAGCCCTTACTACATCGATGAGAAGTGGGATGCTGCACTGGATACTATTCTGAGACAGACGGTGTATGGTTTTCTTGGGGGTGGTCTGGCAGCAATAGTCATCTTTAGAGGGCCATGTGCTAGGGCCTCAGTGACCAGTCTGGGTGCTGGATTTGGTGCCGGTAGCGCTTTTAAAGCCAGCGAGGCAATGGTAAGTGAGGTACTTCGAAACCCTCATCACAGCCATTTCAACTCCCGTCTGGTTTTCGCAGTTTGCTGAAGCCTTCGGCGGCGTTAAAAAAAGCGACTAGTTATTGACATTCTACTACGAAGAATCTTCACGATTTCTGTGCACTTTACAGTTCAAGTTCATTAAGCAATGTAAGATCGTATCAGTTAACAAACACATTAAAACAGGAGACATCGATGAGAGAAGACGTGAGCATGGATCCCAAACTTGGTCTACAGGGCACTGAATATTAATGAACCGGTGGAACCCAACTCAGCTACTTCCAATCATTTACTTAGGTGTGTCCTAGCAGTTTTTTAGTCTGCAGTATCTATTCGCTCCAGAAATCAGAAGTCAGATGGACATAGAAACAATTAGTCTACGCCCTTTGGCCTTGAAGCCTGGTGGAGGCGTAAATCCCTTTGCTAGCTTTGCTAAGGGAGCCGGAGCTAATTTAAAGAACAGGGTGAGTCTCAACGGTAGCGCATTACATTTCCATCACTTGATGATATTAACACTGTCTTTTCCGTGGCCCAGACTCACTTGATAGCCAGCAGTAGTGACGAGAAGAAGAAACCCAGAGGAGATGTCATTAAATACCCACGTGATTTCCTGATGAAGTTTGCTGAGGTACGTAGCCGCCGATGGCACGCCATAGTTTTCTCTTGTTGGTGCTAACGTTCACATCCGTCGTGCAGCATTATAATCAAGTTCCCCAGACTCTGCAACATTCAAACTTGGAAATTCTTCTTGATCCCAATGACCCAGACAGGGAGGCTCAAAAGGCACTTTTGCGGTCCACAGCTGACGATTCTGACGACCGCGACTGGCGAACGCGTGCTCCATTACCCAGCGAAGAGGCAGGCCAACGTAAAGAAAAGTCCGAGGGTGGTAATAAAAATATTCAACGTGCAACTGACATAGGAAGAAAAGCTTGGGCAGCAGGCACCACAGCAGAAGGCACCGAAGCATCTATTCGAAAGGTGAAGGGCATATTGAATAAGCTTACCCCAGAAAAGTTTGAACGTTTGTTGAGTCAATTGATACCAATGGTTGATAGTTATGAAATTCTCAGCAACACAATCACACAAGTTTTTGAAAATGCTGTTCAGCAGCCAACTTTTGTGGCCATGTATGCAGATTTCTGTGCAGAGTTGGATGCCGCACTCCCAGAGTTTCCCCCACCTCCGGACCAGGAGAATGCTCCACTTGGCTTCCGCAAAATGTTGGCGAACACCTGTCAAATCGAGTATGAATCGACAGAAGAGGCCAGGGCAAGAGCTGCAGCCTTACCACCAACCGAAAGGGAGGAGGCCGAACGACGGGCCAAGCAAAGATTGCTCGGAAATATCCGATTGATTGCAGAGTTATTCAAAAAGGGTATGGTGAATGACCGTATCATGCTACTCATTCTTGCAGATTTGTTGGGCCCTGGAGATAGCGAACCCGCAGAGGATAGTGTGGAAGCAGTCTGTGAGCTATTGAGCATCGCGGGTGGAAGCCTGGAAAGCAGTGTGAAGAGCACAGGCCGCTTGAATGCAGCCTTTGAAAAACTCACCAAAATGTCGGCAAGTAAAACGTATGCCAATCGTATCAGATTTGTTATCAAAGATTTGCTGGAGCTCAGAAGCCAACACTGGGTTAATACGAGACGTGAAGCTTATACCGCCAAAAAACTCGAAGAGATTCGCTCAGAAGCGCAGGCAGAATTGGGAATTTTGGAGGTCGCTATACCAGGCATTGATGCTCTGCCAGCAATTCCTGGACTATCAGCACGTAAAGCTGAGGATGTAGAGCTCTTCCCAGCTTTCAAAGGTACAGATTACAGCCGTGTCAAGGCCAGGGACGATGGAAAGTTTTCTGCCTTCTTGGGCGAATTTGTGCCACTTGCTGAAGCATCTGCTGCACAGCCAACTCAATCCAGGTATGTTTATACGTTTTCACCTGCACAGCAGGTTTTCATTGCAGTTTTCTTTCCGAATGCCTGCCACTGTATCATCGGGCATTTGGTCTACAGGCTGCAGAGACAGAAACTTTTATTATCCCTTCTGGACCTCGGGCAGTATATACCCCATATGGCTCGACTTGGATTGAAGGGATACACTGTGTTTGACTTCATTAGCATGCCGTGCTTGACATTTTACTCTCCTACATACACAGGCCCCCCCGAACTGATTTGACACCAGAGCAGCGAGAGTCCTTGGCTCGCTCAATCTTCACTGATTACCTTTCATCACCTAGTATAGATGAGGCTGTTGGAGCTGCCCAGGAGTTGGAGGCTCCAGGCTTTGCCCCACATTTAGTACAAATTGGACTTGAGAAGGCTTTTGACGTTGTTGGAGATGGGGAGCAGACATTAATAATAGACTTGTTGTCTGCGTTAGCTTCAAGAGGAGTGTTAAATGGCGAAGATGTAAGGGATGGGGTAGGTGCACTGACAGAGACTCTGGAAGATATTGCTTTAGACATCCCATCAGCTCCTCGCCTGCTTGGACATCTTCTGGGTTCGGTTGCTGCTGGTGGCCTCGTCAGCTTAGGGGAAGTTGGCAGGCAGGCTTCCTCCATCGAAAGTGCAGAGCCTCGTCGTGCCTTTGTTGCAGCTGCTTTGAAAGCAGTTCAGGAGACTTCTGGCTCTGCAAAATTGACTCAGTTATGCAAAGACTCTGCCTTGGATGGGAATGCTCTCTTGGCAGCAGACCCTGAATTCGATCCAGATTTGCCGGACGTTGCAACTTTTTTGAAGCAGCAGGGATTGCAAGCTGTTCCACTGTAAACGCCAAATTTAAAATTGCAAGTACGCTCTTGTAAAACGTCCTGCACTGTCGATAGCCATGGCGAACGTGTCGAGGAATCAGAGGAATCCTCATAGTTTGGAGAGAAGGGTCCGTCAGTACTCGCCTAACGTGCATTCTCGACGGAAGCTTTTTAACATATTTGTATCGCTAGGTTGGTCTGCTATATCGAAACTTTCTGCTTTTATCCGAGATCACCATTCCGCCGCCCTGTATCGAGCAGGAACGTTTGTCTTGCTACCAGACAGAGTAGTTTTTGCTGATGAAAGTGTCAGTGAAACTTCTCCCCCTGCAGTACTTATAAATGCTATAGAAGAACCTGCACCCAGCAGCACTGAGGAAGAGATGTCCAAAATACCCTTGGCAACAGAAGATCTGTCCGCAGCAGCTTCAAAGAAATTAGAAGAAGAGGAAGAGGAGCGGAAAAAATCACGGCGCAGTCGACGAGGAAGAATTCAAGAGTTAGAAGAGATCAGAGGAGAATTGGCAGAGAAAGAACTGGTAATGTTAGAAAAAGAGAAAGAGTTGCTTGACAAGGAGCAAACACTGATGGTCCTCAGGGAGGAACTAGAAATTGAACGTAAGCTAAGGGCTTTATTGATAAAGGAAAAGGAGAAGGCATTAGAAGAGGCTGCTTTGGCCATGGGATTATGTGGAGGAGGGAGCATGCTGCCATGAAAGTAATTACAGATTAAAACGCAAACGTATCTTACAATATTCATTCTTAACCGAATATAATCCTTTCACACGAGAGAGCACGTGGCCCATTTTTATAGTACATTGGACAGGGAACCAATATCATACTTTGCAGTCTCCTCGACAACATCTTCTTTATTATACACTTTCATTTTCCGCAAAGGGGGAGCATAGACATGGAGAGTGACAGCGCCTTGGCTGATATCCATCAATGGAGATCCGACAGCGTGCAAGGCCACAAAATCGTTTATATAAGCAGTTTGGTGCACATCAACAGGCCTGGTTTTGATGTGACAAGGCTTGCAGTCACCAATTGAATACTGGTGTTCTTCAACAGGGCCTTGAAGAGTCGTGAGCCAGCAGTGGCTGTCGCCATGTGAATGTACGTCACTGAATTGTCCTTCTTTCCAACACAAGAGTAAGATTTCAAAGTCTTCGCTAGCAAAGATTTGCTGCCTGGTATATTTGACATCATTCCACATAGCAATGGTCTTCCAGTCTTTGGGTTGGCTCAAACAGTATTGCCCTAGTACCTGTCGTACCTTATCATCCAGCCTGGCAAAGGAATCAGGGTCTTGTGTATTGTTTATTGTAATTCCTTCTTTACGCTCGGAAGAAAAGGCAGAACTCAAGCTCTTCTGAAGTTTAACAAGTCCAGTGGTGGTACAAGGTGCCTTTGGTATTCCAGTGGAGCCTGCATGTTTTGTACGTTCTTCGATGTTGAGAAGAAAGGCAAGGTGGTGGGACAGTTGTGGGAGTTACTGTAACCGTTCTACCAACACCTACCTCGGGCAAATTTATTTACACGATATGATACAGAATGTTTAGAAAGGAACAAAGCCGTGCACAGGGCACACAAACCCGCGAACACGACAATAGTCAAAAGCATTGTTATACTTCCAGTTCGAAGATCTTTCCTTTTGACGACCTAACTGAATAGTGTAATTAATTTACATTAGAAAAGACATTTTCAAAGTTTATGCCTTGTCGAGAAAAGGCGTCACATGTTGAACAATTGCACTGAAGGAAGAAGTCCACCTGGCTATTGTAAGTTATCGGCTCCCTGTTGTAAGATATCATTAGACATTACCAAGGTCAGGGTATAATGTTTCATAATTTCAATAACTTCCCACCCCTAAACATACTTCCCCCAAGTATGACGTTTCTTAACAGGGACTAAACTTAGAATGCAAGGCCACCTTCACGAGCAGCATCCGCCAAGGCTTGCACACGCCCGTGGTATCTGAATCCCCCACGATCAAAGCAGACATTCTCAATATTTGCTTGCTTGCATAACTCTGCAATTTTAGCTCCGACAAGTTTCGCAGCCTCGACGTTGCCACCACTGCTTCCAGCCAACTTTTCTCTGATTTCTGGTGTCAAGGTTGATACTGCTGCCAATGTGTGCCCTGCCGCATCGTCAATAACTTGTGCATAGATATGTTGAGTAGAGCGGAAGACTGCAAGTCTTGGTCTCTCTGGAGTGCCTTCGACCTATAGAGTAGCGTATGTAGTCAGGAAGTGGCCGTCGGTGGTGATGCCAGTGGCAACACGGAGATATCGTCGAAATGTTCTCGCTTACCGTGCTTCTGACACGTCTGTGTCTCTTCTCAATCATTTCTCTTCTTGTTGCGGCAGCTGTGATAGTTAGCTGGCGTGGTCCGGCTGCAATGGCGAACAATTTAAGTTTTCAGAAAATGACCGCCGTTAAATAGTCACATTGTGCAAAATAACATTTTCCATCATCAAAAGCGCACCTTCTCTAGTCGACTGTGCACATACTGACTTCTGAGGTGCAGGCAACCTAGCATGCACGAAACTCAGCTGTACAATCCTCTGCTGTGCGACAAGCATTTTATATATGGAAGTCTCTAAAATTACATAAGCTAGCAAAGGGAAAGAAAAGCTAGGAATTAAAAGCCTGCCGACCAGATGAGGTTGCCTTTGGTTACCCTCCTACCAGAACATCATCATTTCCACCCATAATGTAGCCCTTCAATTCCCGATTCTTCTTCTCTCGAGATGACACTTCAAGTTAATATTGCTCGTGCTATAATACTGAATGATGGGTTTAAGTGTCGAATTTGGCTCGCTCTCAAAGCTTTGGAGGGATTGTAAGGTGTGTTGCGCAAAAAGCATTTCCAGCATCTGTTCACTAACCCCACTTTTTCTTTAGTTTTTTCATTTAATATACTACCGGAGCATGAAAGACGCAGTACGAAGGTCAAATTGTTTAAAACTGGCGTTGTCTGATTTCAATTGAGGTTTAGGTTATAATCTATCCAAAATCAATATCTGCATCTATGGTAGGGGTTGTGACGCAGTGGTTAGCGTGTTTGCTTTGCACTAACAACTCAGCAAAAAGTCGAGGGTTCAAATCCCTTCAACTCCAAATTCTTTTTGCAGAAATGCTCATCATGGACGCCAAATAGTCTCCTGACATGCCATGCTGCTGCTTTTGTTCAACCTACGCTGATTCGCCACCAGTGCCAGGTAGACGCGACCCACTCACTGTTTTGGGTCCCAGACCGGAAATAGTGTAAAGGCCACCGTATGGTCTTTAAACGAAATTTTCTAGGAGAACCTGACAAAATGGTGCCAGTTTCAGGCATACAGATAGAAAAAGGAAGGCACCATCTTCATCATCAAAATGAACTGATGTGTGTGCTCGGTGTTGAAGGGTTAAAGTTGACAGGACTTCAGGGATGATTTATCTAGCTTCTTTTCTTTGCTTGAGGAAATTATCACACCAATTAAGTACATTGCAAAAGTTTCCATCATCTCTTTGTCAAGCGGAGGGGTGGTTTCGGGCACGTCTGATCAATCCATAGTGTGCGGAAATCCCAAATCTACTTCGTACCTCGAACGTATTTTTCCACTATAATTCAACGTTTTGGAATATCTAGGACAATGAACTCGCTTCTATTGATTTGTTAAGTCACATAATGGCGACACCTTCCGATCGGCGTAGGCTTGCAGGGCAGCTTGCTGTCCTTGTGCCCACAAACAAGCGTAGGTTGTTGGGCGGGGCTGCCATATTGGCAGCAAGCTCAGTAGCAGCTGCTCACTATGTTAAACAGCAGCAGAATAAGCAAAGTCGGAGAGATATTCCAAGGTCTGATGCTGCAAAGCCGGGAGATAGAAAAAGGGGTGGAGGTGGCAAGGCTCTTAAGCAGTTACTGCCCGTACTACTCCGTGTTGCTGGTCGCAAAGTTATAGTCCTGATCCTCTTGGCAATGGCCAGGACAGCCTTATCCAACAGGTTGGCCCGGCTACAAGGTTACCTCTTCAGGGCCGCTTTCTTGCAGAGAGTCCCGCTCTTCATGCGAAACCTGGTGGAAAATGTGGCCCTATGTGCGGTTGCGGCTGGCATTGAATCGACAATGAAGAGTTGCATTGCATACATGGAGTTGCAGTGGCGAAGATTGCTGACGAATCAACTGCAATCCAGGTATTTTGGAGATATGACTTACTATCAGCTGAGCTTCGTGGATCGACGTGTTGATGTTCCTGAGCAGCGTTTGTGTGAGGACATTCCCAAACTGTGTGGTGGACTGTCGGAGCTCACACAGGAGCTAATAGTGGCAATTGTGGATGCGGCTTTCTATGGTTACCAGCTTCAAAGATACAGTGGCACAAATAAATATACGGGCGCTATTGTGGGTTATGTCTTGGGCGTTGGAACATTTATGACTGTGGCTGCACCTAATTTTGGCAAGCTTTTCAAGAGACAACAACAGCTTGAGGGTTCTTACAGACAATTGCACACAAGATTGCGTGCTAATGCTGAAGCCGTCGCGTTCTACGACGGTGCTGCCAAGGAAGGATTGAACATTACTTCCAATTTTAGAGAGTTGATAAAGCACCATGTCAAAGTCTTAAGCAAACAATGGAAATTCAGCATGGTCCAGGATCTGTTGCTCAAATATTTGGGAGCAACTGTGGCTGTGGCACTGATCATTGGTCCTTTCTTTGCTGGACACATGCGCCCTGAGAACAATATTATGGGGCGTGCACAAATGCTTAGTAATATGAGGTACCACACCAGCGTCATTATATCCTTATTTAGTGCACTTGGTACCATGGGTGCTTCTTCAAGGAAGTTCATGAAGCTCGGTGCATATGCTGATAGAATTGTAGAAATGGACAGAATCATGACGGAGATCAAAGCTGGTAAGGGATCTTTGGCCCAGGGAGACGGAGAGGTGGTACTCGATAAGGATGCCATTTCGTTCGAAAATGCGGTTGTGGTAAACCCTGGTGACGCAGTTTTGGTTCGAGACCTCAACCTCAGAGTTCCCCAAGGCACGAATCTCTTGGTTACTGGTCCTAATGGTGCCGGAAAGAGTAGCCTATTCAGAGTGTTAGGAGGGCTGTGGCCTCTGACTAAGGGCAAAATTGGAAAGCCCGGGGCTGATGAAGCCGGAGGCCTGTCCCATGATATATTTTACGTTCCTCAACGCCCGTACGTTAGCGTTGGAACTCTTCAAGAGCAGCTCATCTACCCCCTGGCTGTTGATGGTAAGCTATTAATTTCCGCACGCAAGCATAAAAATTCTGTTCTAACCAATTTTTCTGACAGGAGCAAGCAAGATTCCCGAGGATAATTTGCGCTCTTTACTAGAGAGCGTAGATTTACAATACCTACTAGACAGACCCGGAGGGGGCGAAGAAGTAGTTGACTGGGAAGAAGTGCTTTCCCTAGGAGAACAACAGCGCCTAGGCATGGCACGGCTCTTTTACCACAAACCCCGATTTGCAATCCTGGACGAGTGTACATCTGGTGTCACCGTCAGCATGGAAGAGCGCTTTTGCCAGATGGTAAAGGAGATGGGCTGCACTTGCGTGACTATCAGTCACAGACCTGCATTGATGGCTTTTCATGATGTCGTGCTCGCACTTGATGGAGAAGGAGGGTGGAGCATTCATGCGGGATTGCGAAATGGTCCAACTGATGAGGGTTTAGAATTAAATGGCGACCAAAAAAGGCGTGGAGAAGATTCCGAAGCGGTTTTGCGAGGGATGACAACTGCGCAAAGTTTTACCGAAGTAAAAAGCGTTGGTAAGATTCTAGCGCATTCTCCCGCGCATTCTGAAGTGCGCTTCTCCGCTTGGAATCCAAGGTTATTGTTGACGCCTGGTCACAAGACGGCCTTGCTAAGGTGGCAATCTATATTAAGTGTCCTATTCGGGACAAACATGCGACAGTCTATTGGTGGGGTATCCGCAGTAGCTGGGGTTGTGGTTCTGCGCACATTACTCCAGGACAGGATAGCTAACTTGAATGGAAAGAGTGTGGACCTTGTTCTGCGCCAAGATTTGCGCGGATTTACAAGGCTGATAGGCGTTAGTGTTCTTCAGAGTTGCGCATCTGCTATCCTGGCTCCCTCCTTGCGACACATCGCGGATTTACTTGCGGTAGATTGGCGAGCAAAGCTTACCAAAGCTATATCCGCAAAATATCTATCTGGAAAGACTTACTGCACGACCATCGAACTCGGCGGCCTTAGGGATGCTGATCAGCGCATCACCAGGGACATCGAGCGATTAGCGAATGATCTTGCTTCTCTAATCCCTACTATGGTCAAGCCTGTTGTCGACGTCCTCTGGTTCTCATTTCAACTGTACCGCCTCACTGGTCGTCGTGGTATGGGTATCTTGTACATTTATATGCTGATCGGCTACGGGTCTCTGAGGGCCGTCACGCCAGACTTTTCCACCATGCTAAAACAAGAGTACTTCTTGGAAGGCGCATTTCGCAGTGCTCATTCTAGACTGCGCAGCCATGCGGAGTCTGTGGCGTTTTTTGGTGGAGGTGAGCGCGAGGGTAGTGTGATTTCACATGTCTTCGATGACCTGACTCGCCATCTTAGTAAGCTGATACATCTCCGTTGGGCTTACGGAGCCGCTGATGAATTTTTCGCCAAACAGCTGCCTCATAATGTTACTTGGCTGCTTACTCTCCTTTTTTCACTTGAACAGAAAGGAGATTTCAGCGACACCATATTCCAAGGTGCCCTTGTGCACAAGATCCGATATCTTGCTAGTGTTGTCACCCAGAACTTTAGCGCATTTGGAGAGCTTCTCGCTCTTCGTAAGAGATTTGTTGAGATCTCTGGGGGCATTACGCGGGTCTCTGAGCTTTTAGATACTGTGGAGAAGGCAGCTCAATACAAGCCAGTCGCAGCGAAGTCCGACGACATCAGGCTCCGACAGGCAGATATTGCTACCCCAGGCGGGAAGGTTTTGATCAATCAATTGACGCTAGATGTCAAAAGGGGTAAATCTTTATTGGTGCATGGGCCCCAAGGTTGTGGCAAAACAAGTATATTCAGAGTCCTAGCCGGTCTGTGGGATGTATCAAGTGGGACAGTGATGAGACCCATCAATGGGATTTTCTATGTGACACAGACCAGCTATATGACAAGTGGCACGTTGATCGACAACGTATTGTACCCCCTTTCGATTGCACAAGCAATAAAATTGTTTGGGATAGATAGAAAGTTGCTTGAAGAACGTATAATGGAGCTAATGGTCAGTGTGCGACTTGCCTATCTTGTTGAGAGGGAGGGGTTTGCGGCCGACAAGGACTGGGTTACTGTTCTGAGTCTTGGTGAACAGCAACGCCTCAGCTTTGCAAGGGCTTATTTCCATCGTCCTAAATACTTGATTGTTGACGAGGGAACCTCTGCAATCTCAGTTGAGATGGAGAAGGAACTATACAGATTGGCTGTGAGCCACGACATAACGCTCATCACTGCGAGCCAGAGGGCTGCATCGGTCTTCCTTGAATTCCATCAAGTGGAACTGAGAGTGGATGAGGAATGTTGGGAGTTGCGTAGTATCTCTACAGTTTGATTGATGTACTATTTCCTGTTACACAAATAATAGATATATTCCTACACTGTCACTACGATTCATCAAATTAGTTTTGTCGTCATTTAGAACACGGGGGGTTGTTGCCACTACTTGCTTTCTGAGAAGAGTGCAGCAAACATCCGGGGTCCTTCACTGGATACACCTCCTTGTGATATTGCACCGTTGCTAACTCCAGGGAAACCGCCTGCTGCCAACTCCCATATATCATTCGTTGCCATTTGATTAGGAGCTTCCAAATGCTGCCGGAACAAAGCCTCGCCAGCCCTTTTGGCTGTTGCAGATGGCCCTTCAGTCGTGTTTCTTGGTAGGGCAAAAGGATTGGTATCTTCAAATAATCCCATCAAAGATGTATCACTTGGCAGTTCAAAATTGCCAAGCAAGGACTCCACGTTTGGAAAATGCGGCGTCGTTCTCAGCAACTGTGCGGACAGTGGGGTGGGCGTCACTTCCTGAGGAGGAGCTCCACTTGGAGGCTGCCATTTGAAGAGAGGTTGAAGGACTGGTGCCTTGGCTGGCAGTTGAAACCCTCTCATCTCAGTAGGTGGACCTCTTCTTGGTAGAGGTGCGGCTTTTCTGGCTGCTCCCTTGTGTGTGAGTGGGGCAGAGGGATTCACAACCTTATGTTCTTTTGGAATCAAGAGCGCGTGCAGGCCACCTTGCCTTCTTGGAGGAGCAGACTTCCGCTTCTTCTTTGCCGTTCCAGAGGCTGGTTCTTCCAAACTATTAGCATTGTGCGTATTCACTGCAGTCCTTTTGGATCGGGTAGTCATAACAAGTGGGGGAGGTGGTGCCATCGACTGATCAGGTACTGCTGGAAGATCATTCACTGTGGGAGAGGTATTTCTCTCTGCGATGCAAGCTGAGTGACTGGCTTCCTCTGCAGATACTCTGTTGATGGCCTCCTGCAATACTGGATTCAGTCTAGGAAGAAGTGGAGACCTGATAGCATTCCGGCCACTGGATCCACCGGTGCACGGTGCCTCTTCGAGTGCTGGCTCCATGGACCTCACAATCTCCCATTCATAAAATAGCAAGAATTCTTCTGGTTCCCCACATGCTTTGTACACGTCACTGCACCTCACCGTTGCCAGGGATGACTCCCAGTCTACACCTCCCCATGATATCTCTATGTCACCGCACTCTGAAATGTATTGGAGTTCTATTTTGGTTCCCGGAGCAGGGTGGGTGTCTGCTGGGAATGTCTTGAGGAGTCTATAGATAAGAGACAGCAATGTGGGGTCAGCAGCAGAGCCATGCGCAGTCCTACCCCAACTGTATGCTCTATTTGGGTTCTGGCCGACCGATTCAATCAGTGCTGCGAGTGTGTCTGAACCAGACATTACATTGAGCTTAGGCATGGATTTGAGTCGAGGAGAAGTTAGAACAGGAGGGGGAGGCGGACTGAGTGCCTGACTGCCTGGAGAAGTGTCTTTTGGTGCTGGCCCCTGTCCCTTAGATTGAGTGGGCGTGGGACTACTACGGCCTCCATCACTGCAGTCACAAGCAACTTCAGGTTGCTCTTTATCTGTGTTGGCTGTGTTTTTATCCTCATCCTCAATATTCTCTTCCCTGTCCTCCCTGTCTGTGTTTGTTGATGCATCACTACTGCGCACCCTAGGGCTGGGCTCAGCAGCTTTCTGTTTTTCCGCATTGTCAGCTCCAGCAGTTGCTTTTTCTTTGTCTCGTACTGAATTCACTACTTCCTTTACTTTCCTCCGTAGCAAGAATATATCTGGCTTTGGTTCACAGATTTCTGGAGCATATGCAAGCAGCAGGCCGGACTCAGACAGCAGCTCACTGAACTGGACTAACTCGGCCACTTGAATCTGGTTGCTACTGATTAAGATGTCCTTTAGAGATGTCAAAACATCTAATATTCTATCTACAAAATCTTGATATTGACTTGGACTACGTGTGCCAACTACTTTTGCTGCGACCTCAGACGCCTCCTTCACGAGGTTGGGCAGCCCACTTGGCAGCAATCTAGCTGCTAAGCGGAAAGCTTCGTACTCCTCAGCAGTCCAATGGACCCTGCTTGACATGTCCATCTGCAGACAGCTAGGAGATCCTCAGGAACCGGTTGGCAATTACAAGGCAAATTTACAAATTCCCTAGAAAACGAGCCACGTCCTCTGAAAGCACAAGCAAAATATTCCCTATTTTGATATGTAATGTTTGCTTTCTTTCGGCCAATAGTTTGGTTTTGCAAGTCGAATTGGCAAGCTTGAAATTCTACAGTGGCTCGTGACCTCAACGCCCTCGTAATGGTATAGCTAACTTACTCTTTTACGATTCAAACATGACGAAAATACAGAAAATACACATATATTTGGAGACTTTGGGTCTTAGCTGGGCGCAGTGTATTTAAAATGGCATAGCACACAGAATTCAGAGCCTGCTGCTGTGCAGTCTCTTCTTACATCTAGCACGATATAAAGGATTATTCAATTGCAATCAAGCATTGCCAGCTCTGCTGCCTTCAATACGCACGAAAAATCAAGTTCAACTTGACTGCCAAAGAATGCACCCATTCTTTTCCTCCACTGGTCGGCAGAGAGTCCTGCTGAACCACCGATGCCATGGAGTATCTTAGCGATGGCCCTGACGGACAACTGAGGTCCATCCTGCTCTCTATTCTTCCTCACTACAGCTTTTGCTGCTGTAAGTAGCGATCCATTGGACTGTTTCAACGGCAATTCTTTAACTGTGAGGGATGCAACTGGCTCTAGGTTGTCAAAGTACCCATCTATAACGTCTCTCAGTATTTTCTCCTGCATCACACTTCCACTTTCCTGCTGTAATGCAGCAGAAAATGCTTTAAAACAAGCATCTAAACGCCCCACTTGGCAAGATAATGTGGCTTGAAGGCGTTGGCTTAGATTGCTTGCCAAAGCTCTTCTGTCCTCAGGCTTTGACAAGACTTGAAACGCTGGTCCATCTCCCCCTGACAATTGGAATCCTATCAGCTTTTGAACAGCAAGTTTTTGAAGGTCTCCAACCGCCATGCCAGGTGGTCTACGAGCAGCTGCAGCTAACTTCGTTGTCAAAACTGTGTAGACACCATTCCTTGGAGCACTACTAGCAGCGCTGAGCAAGGCAGCAACGATGTCATAGTCCTGAGCCATCTCTTCTGCTGGAGTAGAATAAAATGACACTTTCACAGCTAATGCAGTGGGAGGGAATAATCTAATAAGCCTGTGCTCATGTGCCTCTAAATAGCTGAGAACGCCCTCAATGGTGTCCTCTTGCACATCCAGCTCAGTGCTCAACTTTTTCAAGGGGAGCACGCCGTAGCTTGCCATTCCATCATCCTGTCGACCACACTCTGCAGTTTCAAATACAGCATCCAGCAAGCTCTCTATCGCGCCTTTGTCTACTACAGCTGAGTGCGCTAACGAGCGAAGTTTGATAAAGTCTCCATCATCGATGTATGCATAACAGACAGCTTCAGAACCATCTCTACCCGCTCTACCAATCTGTTGTACATACTCCTCCAGACTTCTTGGGACTGTTGCATGCACAACAGCTCCAATACCAGCTATATTAATTCCCATACCAAAAGCGACTGTTGCACAGCACACACGGAGTCGACCAGAGCTGAAAGCCTTCTCGATAGCAGCCCTTTCTTCATATGATTTCCCCGCGTGGTAGGCTGCAGCCCTTATCCCAGAGGCGACGAGGGTCCTTGACAGTTGGTTAGCATCCTCTTTGAAACAGCAGTAGACAATGACGGAAGAGACAATAGACAGGGCGCCCTCCTTCAATAACCTAGCAATGGCTGTCCAGCAGCCTTGTGAAGTCTTGGGCTTTGCTGACACAGTTAACCTCAAATTTGACCTCACAGCACTGTCTCTAAGGACCTGAGACTGAGGGATGCGTAGCACAGAGCAGACTGCTTCTTCTGTAGCTCGTGTTGCCGTTGCAGTCAGAGCAAGAATACGGTCGGCCTTGATATGATTTGCAAGGGCAGTACCCAGTCGGAAGTACGCAGGCCGAAAAGAGTGACCCCATTCTGCTACACAATGAGCTTCATCTACGACAACAAGAGGCAGCGGCAAGCGTGGTTGTATCGCTTCTATTAGGTGAGGATTCTGCAATCTCTCAGGACTGACAAACAAAACTTTAATGAGACCCAATTTGACATCAGAAAGAACTGTCAGTGCCTCTTTGGGAGATTGTCCTGACCAAAGTACGGCTGCAGGTAGCTCTTTGGGCACTGAAGCACATTGATCCAGCATCAAAGCTATCAAAGGTGACACAACTAATGTCAAACCAGGAAATAACAATGCGGGCAATTGGTAGCACAACGATTTACCAACTCCTGTGGGCTGAATACTGAGACAAGAATGCCCCTCCAAAAGTTTGTTGACAGTCTCCACTTGGAGACCTCTAAATGCCACATGTCCAAAAACGGTCTGCAATACGGTGGTGAGTGCCTCTAAGGAAGGGTTGGCTCCAATCTCGCTGTATTCCGCAGCCACATCTTGGACAGTGGTCATCAACTGTGCCCCTTGATTCTCCTCTTCCTCTATGGCTGTCCCTTTTTCCAAGTCTGAGTCCGTGGAAATGGCCCAGGGATCCTCTTCAAACGTGCAATCCTGGCTCATATGTCCCAGGCCGCCACACTTATAACATTCCATTCTAGATAATTTGTTTGACCATCCCTCCATGTATTCTGAACCATCTCCAACCTGACGAAGACGAGACACCCGGAATCTACCACGGCCACCACCCCTGCGCTTTCTCTTATTACTCTGTCTGCTGGGTTTATAACTGGTGCTCCCGTGGCCCTTCTTAAGGTTAATCCTCACAAAATTGTTGCCCCACCCTGTATTAGGGTTTTTGACTTGGGCAGACTGTGCACTCATGTCAATTGTTTCAGCTTTCTTCCTGAATACTACATTGAGGCCATCTGAAGTTTTCCTGCTGGTCAAGATTGGCTGCT
This sequence comes from Axilococcus clingmanii, assembly GCA_019693495.1. Lineage (NCBI taxonomy): Eukaryota > Viridiplantae > Chlorophyta > Chlorophyceae > Chlamydomonadales > Chlorococcaceae > Axilococcus > Axilococcus clingmanii. The sequence goes on from JAAMXV010000419.1 coordinate 174,082, forward strand.
TACTTGCCATCACCCCTGCACTCTGGCTGCCACTAGTATCGACTGTCTCTGTCACCTGCAAAGGTGACAACCACTCGCTTTTCGGCAATGGCTGTCTTCCTATAAAGTTTGGAGCCCTTTTAGATAATGGAATTATTATCTTGCGTTGTTGTAATGCTTCAGCAAGAGGCGGACAGACTTCCTTGGCAATCAACCCTGCTGGCTGTTCGTCTGTAGAATTAGCTGCTTCCTTTACAGCTGCGCTGACAAGAAGACGCCTGTGAGGCTCCGCTGATGGACGCCTGGTCCTCAACAATCTGCTTTTATGCTGATGTGTTGCTCTGTTGAATACATTTAAAGGCTGTCCTTCAATCGGCCCGTGGCATTCTTGCAATGGTGCCGAGGAACTGAGCAGGAGATTTGGAACAGAGCAACGTCTTTCGTCATCGCTGTAGATAGCTTCTTCCTCTTTAAAACACGTATTTAAGACATTTTGACGCGCAAACAAATCATTTTCCTCATCTGAAGCGGGAACGAAATCCATTGAGAACAAGAGATGGCCTTGTTATAAAAAAGAGCCGTTCATATGTCCCATATATCAAAATGTTATTTGAAAGTTTTTATAGGGCACATAGTACTATTATCATCATGCATCTATGCTGCATTCAATTCAAATTCATCAGCATCTCAGCATGCTTTGTGTCCCGCCCTGCGCATTTCTGGTATCTTCATGCCACCTTCCGTGGAATCCGAGAAAGGCCAATTAGCAGAATCGACGGCTCATTCGCTTCCTAAACTAATATTAGCCATCTTAGGCTTCCAGTCGACGAGAACCCAACTGGTTTCCTCCAGCAAAGTGAAGCGATCTTCCGCCATTGGACAGCAAAACAGAATACGGGCCTAACTCTTTGAAGGTAAGATGGCTGCATATGGCACGCGTTGCTGGTAAACATATTTCCGAACGTGTGAATCCCGGACTCCGCTGGTTATACATCTGTGGCAGTCGGACGGACGGAAAGATACACACTTTCCGTCGTGCTTGAGCACTGTGCTTCTGGCAGGCTTGCATCTCTGTCAATCTACACGGATTTTGTTCATGTTTATGCTCACTCAAAATTCTGTTTCGCAGATGGATGGTGAAGTTGCAAGACCTTCAAGTTCCTTATCGGGAGAACGAGTAAAAGTTTCAATTATTGGCGGCGGAGCATGGGGGACTGCTCTCGGGTTGCATTGTGCTAGAATGGGTCATGACACACTCATCTGGGCTTTAGAAAAAGAGGTTATGGATGCAATCAATAAAGAACACGAGAATACAGTTTTCTTTAAAGGGTTTGCTCTGCCCCCAAATTTGAAAGCAAGCAATGATATTCAGTCCGTCGCTCGGTTTGGAGAGCTGATTCTGATGGTCATACCTACTCCTTTTGTTCAAGGAACGATGGCTCAAATAAAGGATGTCTTAACAGACGCTCAAATGCTGGTGTCATGCACAAAGGGTATTCTGAATGAGACTTTGGAAACCCCTAATGACATCCTGAAAAGGGTTCTCCCAGACTTTTTGCACGGCCGTCTAGCATACCTGAGTGGTCCTTCTTTTGCAGCAGAAGTTGCCAAGGGAAACCCAACTGCAGTCACCATAGCCTCTGAAAATGAAGAGCTGGCTACGAGAGTGCAAGCACTGTTGTCTACTCCCAGATTTCGGTGCTACAGAACAACAGATTGCATTGGGGTGGAGCTGGGTGGTGCCTTGAAGAATGTGTTGGCCATCGCTTGCGGAATCTCTGATGGGTTGGGTTTCGGTAACAATGGACGAGCTGCGCTCGTGACACGGGGTCTGGATGAAATCACAAGATTGGCGGTGCGTTCGGGAGCCAACCCCTTGACAATGGCAGGTCTAGCAGGTGTCGGAGATGTGATCTTGACCTGTACCGGGGATTTATCTCGAAATAGGACCGTCGGTGTGCGTTTGGGGAAGGGAGAGTCACTGGAGGAAATCATGAAGAGCATGACAGCGGTGGCTGAAGGTGTTCTGACTTCAAGGAGTGCTCATCATTTGGCTAAGAAGCTAGGTGTTGAATGCCCAGTCATAGAAGGCATATATCAAGTGGTCCATGAAGGAGCAGACCCTGTCCAAGTGGTCACTGACAACATGAGCAGGCCTTTGATCCCCGAAGTCAACCCATTGGTGGCAGAAGCTGCGGCTCATCCTGCAGGGCATCCTCACAGATCGTGAAATCGACTTGAGGCGCGCAACAAGTTCTTATGCACAGAGAAGCGTATACAAGAGTTGTAATTTTTTATTGGGCGATTAATTTGATCCTTTTATTCGGACATTACCTGGGGAAAAAGCCTTCGTTGATTGATTCAATTATGCAGCCAGGGTTGGTTTTCCCTACGCCAACTGTATTTAGCATTGATGTAGAGTGCGTGGCGACTGGAACCGATCATAACGCCAGAGAAGTTGGCCAATTGTCGTTAGTAGTAAGTCGTGCTGGCAACTTCTATCAATTTCAGGTTGAGGCTCATCACAGCTTATTAACTTTACAGGATCAGTTTGAGAGAGTAGTACTTAACATCTATGTGAAACCTAAAAGTCCAGTAGTTTCTTATTTGACGCCTTTGACAGGGTATGCTTGTTTCAGGAACACTCCGTTTGACCACACCCTTCCTAGGTGCTCTCCCCTTCTCACCAGTCTCTTCCCATTTCTTTCAGGCTAACAAAACAATTATTAGATCAGCATGGTATACCATTAGAACAAGCAATAGCAATTCTTAGACAGCATCTTCCAAAATATGCAATCCTTGTAGGACAGAATATAGCCAAGGATGTGCAGTGGCTCGGTTTAAGGGAGGGTCAAGACTATGCACAGCTGATGGATTTAACAGGCTTATTCCGAATATGGAATCCAAAGTTCAAAAGTTATTCGGTATTTGGTCAAGACCACTTAGCGAAATTATTGCTGGGCTGGGAAACGTCAGACCTGCATGATGCTGTGGGGTGAGTTGCTATTGTGATGCTGTCTCTCCCTTTTATTCTGTGTTCTTACCAGCACATCTCATCTCCCTTCGAGATACAGGGACGCCATCAAATCAATTCGTCTATTTGGATTATATCAAAACTTTCAAGTAAACCCTCCTATGTGGGAGCAAGCTCAGAGGGTGTTATTGGAGAGTCAACCTGAACCATCCTTTGCCAAGAAGAATCCAAGCTTTGAAGGAGTTTGTATGGGAAATAAGAAGACCTGCACATGTGGCGCAGCTTTCTTCTTCTGATGTTTCTTAGGGTATCATGCATACTACTGTACTAGCAAAGAATTGAAGAAGATCATGACACATTTAACTTTCTTTCTTGCTGCATTGAGGTGGATCCCACCTTGCCTCGTGGATATCTCCTTTGGGGAGCCACCCCCCAGCTCATTATTAAAATCCTATGTAAATGTGATGTAATAGAACATTGACGAGTTTATTCAGACACTTAAGTCAAATGACTTATAGGAGCAAACACATGAATGCTATTTTCATAAGCCTTGTACTATTAACTACCAGTTCAGCCCAGAACCTGTTACCAGGTGACTTGAGGGACATCCTGGGCTTCTTCTCCATTGGACCTCAGGTCTAACATTTCCCTTTACTTTCGTAGAGTTCCAATCCATGATGGATTCAAAATCATTACAAGAGCTTAAAACAATTTTCCAGACTTACTTAGAGTCTACTGGTCCCCGCTTCACTGACCCACAACAAGTATTGTCCCATGTGGGTCCTGATGCTTTTGAAAACTTCAAGGCGTTCACGAACCAGCAATTGCCGCTCATCAACGATACAGAGAAGGTATTTCTAGATCTACTATCGGATCCTCTGCTAAAATTTAGTACTGAGGCGGGAAATCTGCCGTCAGATGAGATTCTTCTTGCACCCGTAGAGAGCCGCGGCCAGCCACCTGCCGTACTGAGCAACCCTGCTTCAAACATCGATGTTGTTGAGCGGATCAGCAAAGCCTATAATGGACTCTTGTGTGAACCAGAATTTATAGGAAATTCTCAAAAGAAGAACCCACCTAGACTTATTGGTGCAAGAATGAACATTACAGTCGTTGGGGAATCATGCCGACTTGATGTGACGTCCAAAACCATAGAATGTACTGGACCACAGGTGGTCCTTGAAAAGGCTCCAAAAGAATTCATTACTGCTTATGAAGAGGCTCGATTTTATAAAGGTTCGTCTTGTTCCATCAAAAAAGAGTTTGGGAAGCCCACAACGGAAATTCTGTTCAGGTAAGCAAGCCTCTGTACCACACTCTGAGCCATACACCTTGACCCTGCTGACACCCTACCCTGTTCACCGCCGCACTACAGCGCTGGGAACCCATATGGGTATGGACGGATCTATGACAGCATATCTGAGTACTTACAGGATATTACGAGATCTATGATGATAGACTAATGAATTAATCATCGAAAGTTATTCTTTTCCCAGATGCCTCAGCCATGATGGGTGCTCTTGATTTCTTTGCTGCCCACGAGGGGTGTAAGGTTGTTGTGTCGTCTGCAGGCTTTCCATCATCAAATATGATCTTCTTTCCTTGTGGTCTTGATGTGCCAATAGCTACCTTTTGACTCTGTTTAGCTGCCCATGAAGGGTGTACTTGTTTCTCCTCGAGCTTCTTCTTTATCGGAGATGCTTTTTTCCTGACTTCTACAGTACCTGCGAGTCGTTTCCTTGCTCGTTGACCAAGTCTATTCTTTTTCTTAGGCGGTCGAGCAGGTTTCTTCTTCTGCGCTTTGAGTACAGACACCCTCTTCTGCTTTCCTGAGTCACTCTGTAGTTCATTAACACTGTCATTATTAAACAGGCCTTCTTCTTGCAGCCATTCTTGATCACTATCACCAATCTCAAACACACCTGAGTCCTCTTCTAAAGAAGCTTCATCACTTTCCTTATGCACACGCAAAAGCTTGGCTATGGCTGCTTCCGCATCGCTATCGATTTCGCTAGGCATACCTTCTCCTTCACTGCTACTAGATGGCAGCTCGCTTTCTTCCTGCACGTTCGCCTCGGCAGGACTTGCATCGGCCCTCTCTGAGGCTTCTGCCTCTTTATACTGCTGCAGATCTTGAAGGGCCTTCTCTACCAGATTTGATATACATTTTGCACGCATAATACGGTCTTCAAAGGTTTGCAGAAGACCTGTAGTACAAAATGGCACCATCTCAGCCTCTCTATTGGATGCCATGGGCAGTGCAGCTTTTTGAGCGAGGCGGTCGATGTCGACGCTCTTTGCAATAGCAAGATGCTCTTCTAGCATGGAAACCGCATTCTTCTTATCTTCTCTTGCTTGGTTTCTGGCCTGCTTGAGTTTCCGAACTATCTTACGGACTTCAAATTCCTTTGCTTTCTTTACTTCTTTGTGAATAAGCTTTGTGTAGTGGTGGCGCTTCTTTGCCTCCTTGTCGGGATCGACTTGCCTGACAGTAGGTACACCTATTAACTATAGGGTACTCGTCATCACAATGCTCACAGTTCTTACCTTCGTTTCTTACGATCCGCATTCCTATTCAGCCTCATCGCTACACGGCTTTCAGAACTCCGAGCAATTCACGATATACACCTTCGCTAAAATGACGAAGTTTTTCCAATCAGAATGCGTCTATCTATGGGTAAATCAAATATATGATATGCTTGCATAACATTGGAGCATCTTTACTTTAATTCATCAAGTCTGGGACTCACTGTCTTCAACAGACCGGTTGATGTGAGAATTCGGTGAGAGATCGGTTCTATGTAGATAACTGAAAAGCATTTAACAAAAAGATGAGAATAGTACACATATCAAACCATTCGCTTTATAAGGAATCATAATTCTTTTCAAGAACTTTTGCAAAAACCATTTCATCAAATATCTTTACTCGGAAGTGGGAACGAGCTGGACAATCTCAGCAAACTTTTCCTCGCTGCACCCTACACATTGCAACAGACGCCATGCAAAATCTTGCGTCAGGTTGTTGTAATCCTCTTCTCTCTTCATCACGAGGTGGCCAGCGACCTCCCAACATGCAGGATCCACCTGAGTGACCATAAACTCTTCTGGAATCAGGCCTTTTGCCTTACGTTCAGCAAAGGAGTTTGGCCACAAGAAGACCCTTGCCCCGCCATCAGCAATGAGTAAATTATGAGGGATGTTGGCAGCAGCCAAGCGCTCACAAGTGCTCCCAACTAATCGTGCGAGCTGCTTTAAAGACTGCCCAACCTCAAAAACCAATGCATTGATGGGATACTCCTTCAAGCGCTGAATAGACACTGTCGATGCCTCCTTGCGCTTGCCAAAAAAGCCAGTGCTACCTTTGTCATTTGCGATCGGCTCAGTGGGAGCCCTCTCAATGGCAAATGGGGCTGCCAGGTAATAAGCTTGGAAGTGGAGATGATTGATTGTGCCATAAGCTCCCAGAGAATTGTATCCCAAACGCAGATAAGGGTTATTCGCCTCTTTTGCGAATTGCAAGGCGAGCAACATAGTGTCGGGGGTGACGAGCTGCGGAAGGCAGTCGAGGACTCTAGGAACCAGTAGAATGTGCCCATACTCAATGGGGGACACATTGATCAAAACCAAGTTGGGGGAATCATTCGGCGGTGCGGCAGCCTCAAAAGAAGCTCTGCTACCCCGTTTGCCAAACTTTGCCAACCCATTCTTTGGCTCAAACTGGAACAGTACCTCCTTCTGCAAAGCCTTGTTGAAGTTAAATTTCTTATCATCAAAAGGCTGAACCACTCGGTCGATACAGAACTCGGTTGGTCGCTTCTTGGAAAGACGGCCCTCGTTCAACTGGGCGATGAAACCATAAGGGCCCGGCACAACATCTGTCGGGCAGGCTGTCACATCATAGCGGAACAGACCTCGCTCTTCTCTATCCTCCCATTCGGCCAAAATGAGCGCGTCAAGGACAGATCTTTGGGGCACCACCTGAGCACTGTCAGAGGAACCATCGAGAGAGGCAGAATCCTCATCTGATGCAGAGTACATTTTTGCAGGAGGGTCAAGCACATCTGGGACAGCACTTTCAAGATCCCCAAACGAGCGAAGCCTCTTCGAAGCAAAACTGTCACTGTCTGGGAAACGATAAAGCGGCAGCAAGGATCCTTGCACCTCCTGCACAGCCTTCTCTGGACTGCTGAGCTTTCCTGGGCTGAGTATAGGACCCCCGCTTACACACTGGGAGCAATCAATCTCCATGTCTTGATTCAATGAAAGAACCGTCGCCACTCGGGTCAGCATGAGAGGCATGGTGAGTTGCTTCTTCTTCTTATTGCTCACTAAAAGTTTATTCTTTGAGAGTGTGGAAACTAAATGAATACTATTTCTGAGAGGGTAATACAGTGTCTCTGTGTCGCTCTATCAATATATATAGCTAAGGTTAGGTAATCTAGGGCCTAGCAAAAAAGTCCACCTCCACTCGCGTGCATCACATCCTGAAAGTGTGGGTGAGGTGTGGCAGTGTCAGGAAGTTTGAATTATACAACGCATTTACTCATTAAGGTTGAGACAGGTACAATGTGCTATTGCACGGGCCAATTGCCGAAAAGTAACGTTCCCGATGCAAAGAGCTAGACTGTACTTTTGCTCATAATCCAACTTTTAACACGAGAATTAGACTTACTGTGGGATGACCACCTAATGAACTTGGTACACCTCTTCCTCCGCTTCTATGAAGCATTTATAACAAGCGATTTATACTCAGTCTCTGGACTCTCCCAGCCTTTGCCACTATCTTTTCTATAATTTCACACTTAAGTCTCAAATTGAATGTACAAGACTGTATACACTTTAATATCCCCATGATTATATAACACGGCGGCACTCGTAATCTGCGTGCTGGCAAGGGGGTTGTGGTGTAGATGAGCTCATCAAACTATCCTATGGCTGGCAGGAGTTCACAGCATAAACACTCTACAACTATTATCATCGGCTCCTGACAGCACCATCTTCCCATCACTATTGATACTCAATGCTTGAATAGCCTCTGTATGACCCCAAAAAGTCTTTACACATTCTCCAGTCCTTAAATCCCAACACCTAATGCCTCCATCTAAACACCCCGAGACCGCCAGAGCTTCTGTGGGATGCAAGGCTATTTTTGTGACTCCATCAGGATGCTCACAAGTCAATCTAGCTGTACACGTTGCAACGTCCCAGACAATCAGTTTACCATCTAGCCCTGCACTCACTGCTAATGGGAGATTTTTCAACAGCTTGACATCTTCTATGCTTTGCTTCGTTTCATGTCCGGAGAAAGTTCCCACCACCCGCCCACCCCCCTGTAGTGACACTAGCTTAGCGGTCCCATCCTCGCTTCCAGTCATAACAACTGTAGAATCGGCTGAGAAATCGAGACATGTCAGACCCAGGGTGTGAAATGAATGTCCCGATATCGTGAATTTGCACTCTCCACTCTTAGGATCCCAAATCTTGAGCGTGCCATCCCCCTCTCCTCCTCCCGTTACCACCACCTTGCCATCTGGCGTAAATCCCCCACAGGTAACTGGACCAGAGTGGCCACTAAAAACTTGCATGCAAGCAGCTGATGCTGCTAGCCACATCCAAGCTGTGAAGTCATCTGCGCCAGCGAGGACCACCCCACCTTTCGGATGCCATTGCACCCATTCAACAGCCTCTCCTGCTCCCTCCAATGTTTGAATGCACATACCATCGGCGTTCCAGACCTTGACGGTGCCATCCATGCTCCCAGTTGCTAGATTGGTTCCATCATAATTGTACGCTAATGAAGTGATGCTATCTGTATGCCCTCTCAATTCTAATACTGCCCCTCGGTTCTGTTCAAAGGCTTCTTGACCGACGCGCCACACAAATGTTTTGTCATCGCCACCACCGGTGGCAACCTCCTCTGGACGGGCAGGGTTCCAAGCTACTGCAAAAACCCCTGCGCTATGGCCTTCGAATGTATGTATGGAGTCATCCTCAAAGGCTGTATCATCCTCCATGGCAACCCTATCAGTGTTGTCAGAGTCCTCTTCTTGTTCTGCCAAAATTAAATGGAAACAAGACGGTAAGGTGGAGGCTTGGCCTGCAGAGAATAGTGGTCGCAATATTGACATACCTTGGCCTTGCAAAACGGCTAAGACTTCCCCATCGCCAATATCTCCTTCTCCAGCACCTATGAATGCTTCTTCTTCTTCTTCTTCTTCCTGGCCATGACTGCTATAATCCATGGGTGGCGAGACAAACTTAGAGAAAGCAGGGCTGTACACACGCTTTGCGCTGGTCAATCATATAAAATCAATGAAGAACATGCACATTGGGGCCATCAAGGTCCAAAAGAGTCCCTACTCGTCTAGCAGTGTGCATATGCAAGCGGACCCCTCTTCAATCGGATTCTGCATACGGAGCCATAAATTTATTGAGTATTCAAAATGTCGTTATTTCCAAGACCAATCACTGGCTTACGTTTCATGGATACTCCATATTTGCCTAACTTGATCTTCTTGAGATAATTCCTAGCAAGAAGGAGTAATGTATCTTCCGCTGTTAATCGTATCAAGTCTTCTGATATTCGTAGCATCAGATAAAACGTTCCTTCACTTCAGGTATGATATTTTAGATCGTGATCTTTCGAGACTGTCTTTTTGTTGCAAGTGGAACTGATATCTACTTCATTCATTGTTCAGTCGAACTGCTAGAAGAACATTTTGGTATCTGTTGAGTTGCGCACTCGGTTTACTGCTCGTCAGATGGCTCCGAACAATCGAAGGCTTGGGGATGGTTTGGGTGTTTATCTCTGCTGTGCTTGCAGCCTCTGTTGTCGAAGATGAGGTCTTAAAACGTAGCGGGCTCACACCCATGAATATAGAGGCCACACAAGCTTTGAGAGGCCGATATAGAACTCCAGAAGCTCAAGGCAAGGCAGAGCGCCTCATGGACATAGTCGGTGCTATCACTCGCGGAAAAGGCATTACTGCCGGCACAAAACAAATGTATTCAAGACTTTCAGGCTCTACAGTCCGTAATCAACGCAACATGAATGCATTACTGCAGGGGACTAGTCCACAAGAGCTCAATTTCATCTTGTGTGCAGTAAATGCAGCAGCTTTAGTAGATGTCCTGCACGCAAGCACTGTAGAAATGCTCATCAGGGAGAGACTGTGCGATCTGAGCACCATCGCAAGGGCAGTTCTTGTCGATGCACTCCAGAAAGTAGGATTGCGGTACAGGCCACAAAGGCAGTTTTGGGCTCGGGACATCATTGTTGCCACCAAAGGTATTGAGCTGACGCATCTGAAGGCCTACATGGACGATGGAGGAGACTATCACACGATGTACAAGCTCCTGTACCATGACCTCCAGGGCAGTATTCAAAAGGCTGTTGCTGATCATATAACGAAGGAAGGACAGGTTACAGTCTCTGAGTTTGCTAAATTAGTTCCTGGTTCGACGGGAGTGGCTTTGAAAGTGCTGAGTGACATTGACGATACCTTATTCAGTTCTGGAGGTTCCTTCCCTGCAGGAGTCGACTCACGGTACCCCAGAAAATGTTACTACCCTGGAGTTTTGGCACTGTTTGCTGAATTGGATAGAAGCTTTGCCAAGAAGCATGCGAGTGCGCTCAGTATCTTGAGGGACGAAATGAGAGAGATCCAGTTCCCGGTGTTGTCAAGTAGAGAGGCCTCTCCGTCATCACCCAAGCGAAAACGCTCTCCATCCCCGGATCCTTTGGGGGGTAGGACATCCAGTGCAGTTTCCACAGCAGCATCTCCAGTCCAGAGCACAGAAAGAGAGTCTTCTGACGCATTGGTGTCAGCACCTGCGAGTCCCGTCTCATTTCCTCTTCCACCAATCCTTGCGACTCGCTCCCCTGTTAAAAGCTTGTCGCGTCTTAGCACTCCACGTGGTGGCTCGGTGACTCCTGCTGGAGGCTCGCCAAGAGCAGGCATTGCTCCTCTATGGCAGGGTCCATGGCAGGAGGCTGTTTCATCTGGAGAAATTCATCAGGAAGGAAGTAATCTCGTCTTTCTATCAGCGCGCCCTGAGAGCTACAAGGGGCTCACGGAATCAGAGGCATATAGGAGATATTTCCAACCTCTAGTGCAAAGAGGAGAGCTTGATACCTCGCCTACTATGCTACTGGGCTCGTTGGACTCGGGTCCAAGAGCCCTGGCACGGCTGATAGGGATGAAGTTTTGGAGACCGGTCCATCAAGAAGATGTGACGGTGGAAAGAGCTCTATATCAAACATTAGGTGTCAAGAAACTGAGTCGATTTAGGGAATATGCAGCCATTTATCCAGAGTGTTGCTTCGTTTATGTAGGGGATAATGGGCAGGGAGATGTCATGGCTGCAGAGATTTTGACAAGCTCGATGAGACAAGGTGCGGTGGAGGGCAGTGACTCCACCATCAGCGGACCTATTCAGTCCCGGCTCATTGCTACGTTAGTGCATCAGGTAAGACCAATTGAGGAGACAGTGACAATGTTCAAGAAGCCTTGGTCTGGTGGTTGGAAGAATAGGAACATTTCATTTCACACCACACACGTTGCGATGGCCACCCATGCAGTCATGATTGGGTTGATTGATCATGAATCTCTTCATAGGGTAGCAATTGCTGCAGTGAATGATTTTAGGAGGATATGGAGTCGATACTATGGAAGGTATGCAGGGAGGCATCTGAAGACGGCATTACATCAGCTGAATAAAGATTTGAGAGCGGCATGTTGTTACCTACCAGAGCATTTGCAAGTGCCAGCACTGTGTATTCCTGGCATATCAGGTGATGATGACTATGGTGGTGGTGGTGGACATAATGATGATGATATAGTAACGCATATGAAACATAGGGGCAGGATGCCACCACCCTCACCAGCAAGGAGTGATGCTGGCTCGGATGTGAGTGGCTTCATGGTGCCTCCTGGAGGACGCTGGTGAAGCAGTAGTCCACAAATTGGACGTTGGATATTTAAGGGCATACATTTCATGTATTTGTACATAAAATTCTTGTAATCGCAATTTTTGATTCAGATTGTTTTGAGTAGTTTTAAGTATGGTCTTATTGTGAAGGATTGAAATTGGACTCAAACTGTGCACATTTTTGTGAGGAGACTTTATGCTCGGTGTATCTAGCACATTGCCGAACACAAGGTTATTGGAGATACGTCTAACATGGACCATTGCTTCAGCTGCATTGTGTCCTGCTCCATTCCTCCAGACCCACACAAAATCCTCAAGGAGACAAGCGAGAAGATCCGCAGCAAGAGACTCTGCTTTTGATTCTCCCGTAATAAGCGTCATAGACCCTTTGAAATGCGCTGAAAACCCTGTGTCACACAGAGAAGACGAAATTAGAGGTCACCTAAACGCCGGGCAACCTCGGGCTGCTTGGACTCTCTGTCAAGGTCTCTTACGAGCTGGCTGTGTTCCTCGGCAACCGCGTTTGTGTGGAGAGCTTGTTCGTACGCTTTGCAACAAGGTCAGTCTACGAGAGGGTTGGAGGGCATATACAGAGTTGAAGCAGTGCGGTTGGAGCCCGTCATATTCTGTCCTCCATTCATTGATATTGGCCGCATCCAAGGTTGGTGATGTTCATAAAGGTCTGCAGGCTCTCAGTGACATCAAAGACCTAGGAATGACTCCCAATGTTGTCACATATTGTGCATTAATTAGTGGATTAGGAAGTAGTGAAATTTCCAGGGGGCAAAGAGCAAATGAAATTGCACATGAACTCTGGCAAGAACTTGAAAGCTCGGGGCAGAGATTAGATGCAGCTGCATATAGAGTTGGAATGAAAGCATGCATAGACATTGGGAAGAGGAAAGATTCAGTGACAATTTTGAATAGAATTAAAAAAACTGGTGAAATGCCTGATGTCCGGGCCTACAATATTCTTTTGAAAGGAGCATCGCGATCGAGGAATCCAACAAATGCAGTGGACCAAGTGCTTCAACTTATGGCCGAGGATGGTATTGCTCCGTCTTCTGCAACCTATGCCACAATAATAGATGGATATGTCCGCATTGGCAACACATCGGCAGCCAAACGAACTTTTGAGAAAGCCAAGAGTAGCGGTGTCAAATTTGATATTTATGCGTATGGAGCATTGATTAAGGGCATTGTACAGCAGAACGATATGCCTGCTGCATTGGGAATAGTGAAAGAGATGCAGAGGGAAGGTATTGAACCCAACGATGCAATAGTGAACTGTGTTGCCACTGGGTATGCTCAGTCTGGCCGCCTAAAGGAAGCTGAAGAGTTCTTAAGACGAGATTCCTATGTCAAAAGGAGTGCGAGAGGATTCAATGCAGTGTTGAAGAGTAAATTGTCTTTTCAGTCACCTCAGCAAGTTAGGGATGCGGCTTTGCTCTTGCAGGAGAATTTGGAATTATTGCATTTAGAAACCAGTGCAGACACATTCAACACCGTTATGTCTGGGGCCCTCGGAGTTGGAGACCCAAAGTTGGCTATTGCAGTGTATCAGAAAATGCAAAAGCTTGACGTTAAACCTGATGGCATAACATACACTGCTTTGATACAAGCATATGCTCATTTGGGCGAGCTGGAAAATGCAGTGAAGACATTCGAGGCCCTTTCTTCAGATAAAACTGCAAAATTGGATAGCACAGCTTACTGCGTGCTTATAGACGCATTTTCAAAAGTGGGCGATATGCCAGGAGCCGAGAGGATGCTCAACTCTGCATTACAATTTGCAGCAAAGTCTGGAACGAAGCTCCCCATTGGAGCTCATGGGTCCGTTCTGACGGGGTATGTTCGATTGACGCAGGCAAGGGAAGCGTTTCAGTTTGTCAGAAGATACCATGCTGCGGGCAATACCCCAGACAAGCGTATGCTAGGCGAACTTGCAGATGTCTGTGTCAGAAGCGGGGAGTATAAGCTTGCAATGCAATCTGTGAGGGCATTGGAACTCCTGGGTGTCGACGTGGACAGAACAAAATATAGAGAGCTCATGTTGGCAAGGATTAGAGCTGCAGAAGATAGAGAAAATGAAAGATCGAGCGAGGAAGGAAGGGTTCCTGAAATGTCTGTTCGGAAAATGAGTAGAAAGGCTAGAGAACGACGTAAAGAACGGAAGAACCGCAGCGTGGCATTGGAACGCTTTAAATTTTGGCTGGGCCTACCAAATTCTTATTATGATGCGGAAGATACGGAATATTCAGATGATGACGATGATGGTTATGATGATGTATAAGGCACACTCTCATGAAACATTGGTTATCTGTTCATTAGCCCATTGTAATGCCTTCTCGACATCTCCCATGGTGAAGCCATAATTGTTCAACTGCTTCAGTAATTGTTTGCCATTGCAGAGCCCCAACCCCAGGTAGGAACACACCAAATATCGTCTCCTTGCTGAATTATTGGGGTCTTTCGAACCGTCAAATGAAGAAGCAAGTCCCATTTCTTCCAAGTAAGCCCTTTCAAATACTGTCCTATTCAATCTACTCCTTCTAGATGCTTTTAGTGCGAAATAAATAGTGCTTGGAGATGCGTGTTCTACACCGACATCGCCTGCAGTCTTAAATGTCTTATCTTCTTTCAGAGTTGCATGTAGCTGTGGTATAAATGCGTGCCAACACCCCCCTAGTTGTCTGTCGAGCGAGTTACGAGCTTGCCTGCCAGCAGTATCAGGATCTGTTAGGATGACGACAGCAATTCCAGGTTGGGCGGATAGACGAGATTGCAGTTCTTCGACAACACTGGAGTTTTGTTCTAATGGGGCTGTTGCTGTACCAAGGACAAATACTTCTGCATCTACTGCAGCCAATACTGCTCTTCTGTCGTTTTTACCCTCTACAATGACTAAAGCATTATCAAGTTTTGGTCGCTTGGCCAGAGGTTTCCTCTTCTGTTGCTGTGCAGCTGGAGCGGAAGAAGGCCTGGAAATACACTTCAATCGACTAGATGACGCCGAATTTTGTGTCACATATGCATTTAAAGGGTGTGTGCCATCTTGTCTTTGTGCCGGATGTGTTCTTGTTTCCCATATGCTGGCCAGACAGTTGCATCCAGAGTCATTCCTCCAGAGGGACGTCAACACTCGCATCGCAGCCTTTGCTCATAGCAATGAATTTCAAACATTTTATAGAGACGACTCAAGTATTTTTATATTCGATCGAGACCTGCCGTCAAGAATTATTTCCTATCGCGCTCGCGCCTAACTAGACTTATAAGCACGCAGCTAGTCTCATTGTATTCGAAGGTCAGTCAACCTTTGTTCATTTGATGTCTATGTGTGTGATCAGGCAAGAGCACACGTCATGGCTCTTAAGTTTCCTGTTGGACTGCGACAATCTGGTTTACTTTCAGTTTCCTTCAACCAATCGGGAGATTGCTTGGTGGCAAGTGACTTCAAAGGCATTAAAATATTCAGCATCGAGACATATAGAAGATGTTTAAGTTTAGACCTTGGCTCCATAAGGTAAGTTCCAATTTCGGGTGACAATGTATTCTCAGACTCTCTCATTGTCCCCTCGTCCTCTGCACAGCATCGCTCAAATGCTTTTCTCTACGAGTCTACTGGCATTTGTGGGCACTGGGGAACAACCTACTCTCTCTCCTCGGAAGCTTACACTCTTGAATACTCACAATAACAGCATCATTCAAAACTTGTCATTTCCAACATCGGTGGTCGCCGTCCTTTTGAATAAGAGGAGGCTGTGTGCTGTCTTAGAGCAACAGATTTATATTTACGATTTAGACACATTAGAGCAATTGAGAGTGATTGAAACAAGTCCGAATCAGTCAGGAGTAGCAGCGCTCACTCCATGCTGTGAGCCCAGTTTGCTGGCTATACCTAGTAGGACGAATAGTGGTGGTATTACTATTGTTGATACTCTTTCTAGAGGCGGTGATGCTATACAAGATTTGAAAGCTCATAATTCTGCAGTGAACTTGTTGGCTTGGAGTGACAACGGGTCACTATTAGCATCAGCTTCACAGAAGGGAACTGTCATCAGAGTGTTCCAGTTTCCCCCAGGGAGTTGCCAGCATACCTTCCGTCGAGGCAGCACCAACGCACGAATAACTGGTATGGCATTCACGCCGTGCACTAGACAGTCTCCCTATTTATGTGTGGCTAGTGATCATGGCACCATCCATATATTTTCTTTGGAGCAGAGAGAGAGACAAGGTGCCTCTGTGCTTCTCTCGGCGGTCGTGCCAGGGAAGGTTGCAAGCGTGGTTGAGCCCACACGAGATGTAGCGTTGATTAAAATTCCTGGCAAGCCGCTGCCAGCAATATGTGCAGTAGATAAGAAGACACAAGAAGATGATAGCTTGATCGTTCATGCTGCCACCAGTGATGGGGTGGTGTATAGATTTAGAGTAGAGAAGCGAGATGCATCTGCAAAGAAAAGGGCAGAAGGCAGGTCTACCACATTGGAAGGCCAATGGTATTTGTCTGGTGGACCATCTGTCTGATCTGATTTGTAACTACATCTTCTTCCTTTCTATAAGTTAAATTATTATTGTTTTCACTGATGAGAGGAACGTTCTTTGTTCATCTTCTGCTAAGCATCAGTCACTAGTTCTTGAACGACGTTGCCCTCCGCTACAAAAGTACAGCATGAATGCTTTGTATAGAATTGGGCTTATTTTTAGAGAAACTGGACAAGCTTTGGAGAGACTGGGTTGCCGGTTGCAAGGAAATTATGCCTTTAGGGAGGAGCGTACGTTTTGTTACACATCTTTTATATCTTGATGGATCGGATTTGTGTATCCTAAATATAAACAGCTAGTTTCTGAGGATGTCGCCTTCTGCAGTGAACCGTAGCCGGAGCGTGATGAACCTTCTCGACAAGAAACCAGACCTGGCAGCCAACGTGTTTGTCGCACCGTCAGCTTCGGTAATCGGTGATGTGAAATTAGGTACAAACTCATCCGTATTTTATGGAAGCATAGTTAGAGGAGATGCAGGAAGTGTCACCATAGGTGAAGGTACAAATATCCAAGATGCCTGTACCGTCAGGACGCAAGGCCGAAGTGTCGAGGAACATGACGCGGATGTAGTGATTGGTAGAAATGTCACCATAGGACACTCTGTGTCGCTTCATGGTTGCACAATAAAGGACGAGGTTTTGATAGGGATGGGCGCATCAGTGGGATGTGGCGCCACTCTTGAAAAGGGGTCTATGGTTGCTGCAGGAGCTGTTGTGCTTCCGGCAACCACGGTACCTGCTGGTCAAGTCTGGGGAGGAAACCCTGCCAAGTTGCTGCGCTCCATGAAGAAGGAGGAGATGACTTTTATGAAAGAGAGTGCAAACCATTACGTAAATGTCGCCAAAGAGCACTTGAAAGCAAACTCCTTCACTCTAGAAGAGATAGCGAGATCAAAAGGAATGGTCGCTTAGTGGAATCTTCTTTGTTCTTTCTTTGGGGCAATGTTGTTCCACCTGTAAACTGGGGATGAAAATGCAAACATGTAAAATCATTGTGTTGATACCGGACGCCCGATCCATTTCAGAAATTTCGTATTTTTATGCTAGGTAGGCAAATTACGAGTCCTACTACGATTGCTAGCTTCTGATCCTTGTATTGTTGGGAAAGTAACTTAGTATTGGCTGCTTGGCTGTCTGGTAGTCAAGCCACATCGCCGAGACCTTCAGGAAGCGCATGTGCTAGTGCTAGCTTCGAACACAAATATAAGGAAAGCAGACAGGGTGAAATATTTAAACTGTTCATTTTGCCTCTTCTTCCGTTTATCTCATTAAGCGTCTTATAAATTGTTCTTCACGCAAACACCGCGTTGTTTACTGCCTCGGCAATCAATTTCAATGACTTAAGTGACAACAACCAGAACATGAAGAGGCTGACTAGTTATCCTTTGCCGGAAATTACAAACACCGGTAGCTTTACTTCGCAGGATGGAACTGCATCCCAACCTGGAACTGCTCGCCACATGAGTGACATTATGGGTTGCAACAGCTCTCGTAGCCACACTCCTAGGAATCCAGACTTCATATTAGAGCCTACTAGCGCTCCTACTAGTCCTGGCTATGTCAAAAGAACGAGGGCCCGGGCACCATTTCATGATCGCACAGACTCACTCAGAGATACAAAGGTGAGCTTCTTCCCCACAGACAATTTAATAAGACAAATGTGGTCATTCTTCAACTTATCAACTGACACACCACTGTTGCAATTGCAGCTGCTCTTGGTCACCGGTATGCGTCGCTCTGACAGCACCATGCAACCTGACCTCTTTCAGTATCACGAGCACTTTATATTTCAAGGGCTTGCTGGAAAGACAGCAACCAGTGAAGTATTTCGTGTCCTCCATCGTTTGAATGGAGAGACCTTTGCGGTCAAAAGATCTCGTAGGCGATTCCGCTCCAAGGTACAAAGAGAGCAATGTTTGAGAGAAATAAGAGCTGTGGCTGCCTTGCCACCCCATGCCAGTATCGTGGGTCAGCATCGTGCTTGGCAGGAGGCTGGGCACTTTTACATTCAAATGGATTATTGCCCAGGAGGCAGTTTGCAACAATTATTAAAGCAGAAGTTGGCAGCTCACAGTACATTCACTGACAATGAACTTTGGAAAGTCTTCATAGAAGTAGCAACTGGGCTCGATTTCCTACATTTGAATTCTGTCCTGCATTTAGACATCAAACCGGACAATATTTACCTTGATGCTGGTGGTCACTGTAGGATAGGTGACTTTGGTCTTGCAATAACTCGTGGAACAGACTCAATGAATGACTGGCAGGAAGGCGATGGTGATTACCTAGCCCCTGAACTCTTGGGCTCTAGTGCTCAACCAACAGCAGCAGCTGATATATTTTCTTTTGGTTGCACCATGTATGAGTGTGCCACCGGGCAAAAAATAGACCGCATGAAGCTTGCACAATGCGATAGAGTTGCATTGCCCGGGCGTCCGGCAATCATGGAGGAGATTGTCAGTCAGATGGTCAGTGGGGAAGCCAGTGCTCGACCTTCAGCATCAGAGTTGGTTCAGCATGTATTGACGCTAGGCATTGAATTGGAGTTGAGTCAACGCCTTAAGTCTGCCGCTACAGCAGCGCTGTCACCCAGCTCTAGTATCGGCAACTTAACGATCCGATGCCCTTTGACAGATGCATCCAATCGCGTGTCCCCTTTCGACTGCTCTGTTTCACCAAGGGCGCTTGAGACTACCAAGAATACGGGAGCGAATATGGTGCCTCAATTGGCAGTAAATGTCAAACCTGAAGATAATGGAAAGATGAAATGGATGCCAAATCTCTCACCACTCATTTCTGAGGGAAAATTGACGCCCCCAATAATTGTTGGAAGCGATAAGGAAGAACATTGTGAAACGACGAAAGAGATCGAAGACCGAGCTCCTGTGGCAGGAAGCCCGCTGGGAAAGCGGCGACCTCCTCGCCTTCTTCTTCCTCCTTTCTTTCCGCAACAACACCCACCTAGCACGCATAGAACACAGGAAAGTTTTAGACTTTGCAAGAGAGACTTAGCAATGCCACCTGATAGCGATGACGGTTCCGCATCAGAATCTGAAGAGCCATATAGTTACAGTTGTGGCAGTGGCAGGACATACTCTGACATGGATTTTGCTGACATCCTGTCACCTCATAGCATGACAGCTACTGCTCCACCTGTGGCCCCAGCCCCCACCCCAGAGACATCATCAACAGGAGATCTACAGCTGTCAGCGAGGCTACCCCCCCTGTCCTGGGACATCCTTCACATGTCTCCAGAATTCCTCATGCAGTTGCCGCCAGGCAGTCCAAGATCACCATCAAAGGTTGAGACTCCTCAGGATGGAATTCAATCCTCCAGAAGTCTTCCTTCCGTGCGTCGTTTTCCCACCTTAGACAGCATGGGCAGCATGCAACCAGAGTCTGCTCGAAAGCCAGATACTATCATTACCATGGCTGCTCAGAAACTGACCTGCAGAGTGGACACCATGCCAGGAATGCCTCCAACAGTACCACCACTGTCATTACCTACTGAGTCAGGTATGCCTGTGCGGAGGAAAAGACAGCATAGCTCAAGACGCGCATTGGTCTCTGCACTATCGGGTGAAGGCCCTCTGGCATCCAGCCGTAGCATAGATGGGTTGATGCCCTTGACCAGCAAGGCCAGGCTGTACAGTGCGAGAGGCGACCTTAAATCTATGGGAGATCATAGTGGAAACCACAATAAGCCTTCATTGACAGCGAGAGGTGAGTGTCCTGGCGGAACTGCCGCAGAGTTTGTATCAATGATGTCGTTGGATGATGCCCTGTAGGATGATATAATGTCTTTCATTTTTAATGATCTTACCACCAATGCTTGTCTGTGATAGTTTCGCCAAGATCTCCAGTGACTACTATTCTATTCTTCACTGGCTGCATTGCCACTCTACCCATCTGACTAGGCGGCCAAAGCACATGCGTGACGACGCTGTCGAGCAATGCCAGTGGGATCGGACCGAGCGCCGATGGGGAGTCTTGGCTGGTAGTGCCTTGGGTGTCTGACTCTACCCAGCAGTGACCCTTTGGCACTTTTTGAAGATCCCTCTGACCCGGTACCACCAACCAATCGCCTTCTATTCCTATCAATCGCCGATGCAGCCTCCGTTTTGGGTGATTTGGGTGGCGAAATCCGACCACCTGGCCACGATTGTATTTGTACAACTTCAGGCTCAGCTTTTCGACGACGCAAAGAGCTCCACCCGATAAAGTCGGCATCATACCACGATCCTCAATTTGTGCTATGGAGACCAAGAAGTCCTGAACGGCGAATGCCACTACGGGGATCCAAAGAGTCGTTCGACTTGCCATATCTCGTGTTCAATTGCTAGCCATGTTACATATCGAATGTTCAATGACTAAATAGAAACTGAAATTATGCTGTATGAGACGTACACTACACGTATTATGAGAAAGCACCCTCTGCCTCTCTTCGAACGAGCGCAGCAAGCGATTGAGCTGTTGCGGTGCCAAGCGCTCTGCCTTGTTTCTCTAATTTCAGTCTCTTGCTTTTCCTATATGAATCTATTATCTTCTTCCTACGCATTTCAATTGCTTCTCCTGTTGGCTCATTTCTTTTATACGTTGGAACGTAGTTGTGCTCATCAACACTCCCTGGTTGTGACCTCGCACTTGCATCTTTCATTTGACGCAGAAAAAGGTCCTTCAACCTCTCTGCCTCCCTTTTCTGATTGTCCCAGTGCCTTCTTTTCAAATTAACCTTCAGGGGCTGTGCAGCAACCTCTCCAAATGCCGGTTTACTGGCTGCCGCCTTTTCAAATAGGTCCTGTTCTTTATCGGAAAGGTTGGTGGGGTTCATTGATTTTCCCTTCTTCATGTTCATTTTCTTCTTCTTGTTCAGAAATTCTTTCTTCCTCAATTTAAGAGTAGGAATATCTGCAAATATGCTTCCTTCTGGCTTTTGAGCTTTTGTGCGGCCTTTTTGTGATAGTTTTCCAGCACCCTTCTCTTTATCTCTGTCGCTCTGAAGAGCCTTTTCTGTACTATTAGGTCTTTTGACCACGTTTCTAACTTTACTAGCCAAAGCTGCTGCTTTCAATTGATTGAGCTTTCTTAGACTTGCTGGCAAGGCATCATCGAGGCTGTTGCCCTTCCCCTTTTTTTCGGCAGCTTGTAGGGCAGCGGTGGGCAGTCCCTGCAAGCAATACGTCACTCTGTCCCTTTTCTTTGGATCTTAACTACTACGAAAGACGTGAATACCTACCTTTCGTCCTACTCGCGCTTTGAGTTGGTTCTTCACTCTTCTGCGTCGAGCATCCCCTCGGGGCATCGTAGATTATTGCACTGGGACTAGAAGTTTGACGGAAACGTATAATAGCTAAGGAGATCGAACCCTCCAATTTTATGAATATAGTTGTACATTTGGAGTCCTAGCGACCACATGGATATGCATGGTTAATTTAGTGCACTGCTCGCCGACTACTCCAAGGGTCAGGGTAGGCCTTGACGCTGAAAGCAAGTGAACTGCTCATCACACTTAAACTCTGCTCATTTGGCAGACACCGCATGTGAATTTGACCGCTGTTAACATGTGCAAATTCAATGGAACAATCATCATAGAAACCCTGCTCGGTAGTACACTCCTTTGAGCCTATGACTGACAGAAACCAGACCCAAGCTCCAGGGTTTGGTACTTGCTATTCTTGTCAAAATCTTGTATTTATTAACTAATGAAGCCTCATAAACCCTCAGCCACTGTCAGTCGAGGACAGCGAAACAAGTTCAGAAATCCAGCTGGAGACACATCGAGCAAACGGTTTCGTCCCTTGGCACACCTGATATCCAATGAAGGAGAACCCCAGCAGCATTCCAACGATATTGACAAACATTCAGGGAAAATGTCAGCTAAGCCTCGCCCAACCGCCAACAAACCGCGGCTCGCCCGCGCTGTCACAGAAAGTCCAACCATTGTTGTGGCTAGACAGCTTCCTAGAGTTCTCTTGCTACACACAGGTGGCACGCTAGGGATGGAGCCTGAGCAAAGCTTTGAATTGGATCAACTTGGTCATTTAGCGTTGAAACAAGGCACTGGTGGTGTGTATTCTAAACAACTTCGGCCAGGCTCCATGCTGGGCAGTATCTTACACCAGGTACCTGAACTCAAAACGCTGGCACAGCTGGATCTAAAGGTACTATTTAATAAAGACAGCTCAAATGTAGGTCCTAAAGATTGGATCTTACTAGCTAAAACATTAGATGACACGAGAGACATCTATGATGCCTTCCTCATTGTTCATGGGACAGACACCCTCGCTTTCACCGCTGCAGCTCTCAGTTTGATGCTTGCCGGTTTCAGGAAGCCCATTGTCTTGACCGGATCACAACTCCCACTCTCATTATCTAGAAGTGATGCTAGGCAAAACTTAATAGACTCAATCACCTGTGCCACTGCTTCGTTTATGCCACCGCATGCCCCCCTGAAAGAGGTTGCTATTTGCTTTGGAGGAACGTTGTTGCGCGGAAACAGAGCTCAGAAAGTGAACACGCAACTATACCAAGCATTCGATTCACCCTCTTATCCACCATTAGCAGAGCTAGGTGTAGAAGTAGATTGGAATATGTCTGGTCTATTAGTGCCTGTCGGGGTCTACCGTCCAAGATTCAAGTTAAATCCCAACGTCATTAGGATTCCGGTGGTACCTGGATCTGATCCACGCATTGCGTATGGTGATTTGACAGCGCGAGGTGTGAGAGGTGTAATATTAGAAGTATTTGGAGTTGGCAATATGCCCAGTCTGAAAGAAAGTGGTTGGTTACAATGGCTGAGGCAACAAAGAAAAAAGGGGTTGCAAATCTACTTACGATCTCAGAGTGTTTTGGGACCTCTGAAGCCAGAGGCATATCAAAGTGGTAGCTTGGCACTGAAGTTGGGAGTGGAGGGAGGCAGCCAGATGACACCTGAGACTGCTGTGGTGAAGATGATGCTGTGTTTGGAGTACCCTGACCTGCCCCTTGGCATGCCTCTGGCAGGGGAAATGTGACTTACATGTATGAATGAATGGATGAGTGGGTGGTGATCATTGCTTTCAGTGGTGGTGTAGTAGTAGTAGCTCCCCTACGTCTTAAGGTCTTTTACTCTTGCCTCCTCGCACAGTCCTGAAACCCTCAGCAGATCTCACAGCAGCTGAAATCTTCTTGAAAGAGAAGAAAATGATGCTTGAAGGAATGACAATCCATATAGCATTGATGATCACAAAGTAAAACCAGAAATACAGCCACTCTGGCCTAGAATGTACAAATCCTTCTAAATAACACGTAGCATAATACAATACGTCACCATAGAGTTGACCCAGGGAAACAATAAGCGTCAATGCCCATCGCCATGGCCGTTGAGTCATGACTGCCCATGCTGCTAATGGACATAAGGGACCCCAAGCAAATGCAGTTACCGCCTCCATGCCCATTATGAATGAGTCTCTGCTGGCATACCTCGAGTCTGCTTTCGAATACTCCTTCCACGTGTCAGACAGGTAATTGCCGCTCTGGTCTCTGAAGAAATCTGCTTTTACAACAACCCAGCCCTCAATGACAAAGTGAATGACACCTGTAGTCATAAGCCAACATGAAAGGGCCCGCTCTGTGGCTGTGAGATACTTATATTTAGCTGCAGTGGAACCCTTCGGTAAGTCGGTTGGAGCGTGGAAATTCTTTGTGGGGGGATTACCTGAGTAAAACCAAGTGCAGACCATGATGGCGGCTACACCTGTAAAGAACACTCCTAGAATGTACTTAAAATCTACTACCATAGGAACGTATCCAGGAAGACTGAGGTCACTTGGGTAATAAGGATGATGTGCCATTGCAAACGATAAGATTTGAAAAGGACAGAAGTGATTTGAATCTAACTACGAAGCAAAAAATGAGAAGATAGCAAGCTTAGTTACAATCTTTCAGCGATGAAATAAATTCTTGAAGTGTCGCAGTAACGGGAGAGTTTTGGACTTTTTGTGAGAAGACGTATCACCTCAAACGCTACAATTTGAATTTTATACAAATAAGTCGTTCCAGATCATCAGATCACGGGAAATAAATTACCGTTGACACTTCACAGTTTGATAGTAATCAGGGATGGGAGAAGGCACCAAGGAAGGAACAAAAGCCAAGGCTAAGTTCAAAAAGGGCCAGAAGGTTATGGTTCTTTACCAAGATGTGAATACAGGCGATCCGGTATATTATGCAGCGGAGGTACTTGTTTCAGATCTCTCCTCCCTTGCAACAATTTATTCTCCCCATTCACATTCTATCTCTTCCGATAGGTTAAGCGTTCCAACAAAAGACCTAATGCACATGGCATCCCTGCACACCATTATGAGGTCCATTTCCCAGGATGGGGCTCAAAACATGATGCTTGGGTTGAAGAATCTGAGGTGACAAGGTTTGACAAGACGTTGCACGGAATTGCCTTGGAAGGAGTAGGGATACCTGCTGCAGAGTTTAATCTGGCTCCTACTGGCACTCTTCCTGCTGCAGCAGCCACATTTGGGGCACCTTTAGCAGGGCCTCCCAATAGCAAAAAGAGGAAATTTCCAACTGAAGTACCTCAAGAACTCATCCCTACCCTCAGACTTAAAATGCCGGCACTGCTTAAAAAAGTTGTAGTTGATGATTATGAATGCATTATGCAAAAAGGTTTGGTATTGCCATTGCCTAGAAAGACACATAGACGCCCTACAGTGCAGCAAATATTAGACTTATTCGTGAAGAAGATATCTGATGCGAATAAGGATGGGGAAAACAACGACACAGAAGAGTCTGCTGATGTGGCAGTCAAAGGTTTGACAGATTACTTCAATAAAGCATCAATTCAGTTCTTGCTATACGGTCCTGAGACGGCCTTTGTAGAAGAAGCACTGGCGTCCTCTTCCTCTGTCAAAGATGAGGAGCCCTGCAAAGTGTTTGGAGCAGAGCATCTGGTGAGGCTGTTTGTGCAACTGCCAGCGTTAGTGCCCGTAATGGGGCAAATGGAAAAGAGTGATGTGGTAGCATTGGAGGCGCGTCTTCATGACTTAATGGCATTTATGGCAGATTCAAAAAATCAAGCTAAGTTTTTCTCTGTGGTTGATGAGTACATAGTCAACCCTTTCGCGCCAAAAACTCACGATTTTAACAATTTGGTGTTGGCGCCTACGAGGCAAGAAAGTGCTGCGGCTTTGGACGCATCATTGGATCAAGGTGGAGAGGGAGCAGGCGAAGTAGAAGAAGCAAAAGAGCAACAGGTATGAATATTACAGTTATCACCTAGCTCAAGTTGTCCATTCATGTTCTCATAGACTGATGCACACATAGTCTCTCACTCTCCTCATGGCTTAATGATCAACAATGGCTGCCCGGGAGTGACTGATTTCCCGTTATCTGCCAGAATTTTAACAACAGTTCCTCCAATCTCAGCTTCGATCTCGTTCATAAGCTTCATTGCCTCGATAATTCCGATGGTCTGGCCTTTAACAACTTTGTCACCTTCGGATACAAATGGAGCTTCACCCGGAGCTGGTGTTCGATAGAAAGTACCAGCCATAGGAGAAGCAATCTCAACGCCATCTACAGCAGCTGGGGCAGGTGGCGCGGGAGCAGCAGCGGGAGTGGGAACAGCAGGGGCTACTGGTCCTGGGGCAGGAGCAGTTGGAGCAGGTGCATATGCTTGTTGCATTTGCATAGCTTGTGGTGCTGCCATATGAATAATTTGTGGCTCCATAGATTCCAATGCCTCCCTTTTCTTTACAGAAAGCTTGAACTTTTTGCTGTTAAGCTCCAATTCGACAATGTCTGTGTTGTGGACCATCCTGCACAAGAGCGGTGTCAATTAAAATGCATTGTTAAGCGGAGATGCCGTTCATCTATACATTGGGTATTGAGATTCTTGTTTGGATTAGTCACTTTCGTGCCAAAAGCCGCTGATGACATTCTGGCAAGATTGCCCAGATGGGTGAAACTTACTTGATAAGCTCGGTCAGCTCGTCAAAATCGAGAGCGCTACCATTCACTTTTCCAGCTCCATTGGTGCTAAGTGTTTGTACTTCCTCGACTGCTGCTTTTGGAACGATAGTGTCTCTCTTTGCCTGCAATCAGTCAAGTCGAGGTGACGTTTAATTGAACGAAAGACAATGCATTGCATGTTATTGTATCGTGCTAAAATCAGTTCATCGGCATACCTTCCCACTCTTGTGAATTGCAGCATTCCTAGGCTGAGCCACTGCCATTGGGCGAACCTGCCCTCTCGCAACGTTTCCAGTGGCGGTCTGCATTATAATTCTATGTTAAGTAGCAAACTACTGACGGAAATTGCTTCGAAATGAAAAATTGGGAATGCCAACTTGCTATCTATAGATAGACCCGGAATCAACCTATGGCCCCTGAGCCGGATTCCAACTAGTAGCGCCGTTCAATTGCGGCAAGAAGATAGGATGATTCCAAGTTCATTCTAGTTTACTACCTTTTGTCCGTATGAAACGTGCATTATGGAACGCAAGAATCTCAAAACTTGATGGAATTGCATTCATTGACTCTATTTTGTTATTCCCTTTGGACTATTGCCTTTTCGGTCATTACTTAACACTGCGTTTATTCTGCTTCAAGTGCGATACTCAATTCGGTCGGAATAGCAATATGTTTAATAAGAATATCAATAAGATCGCGTTATGAAACCATATAGTCCCAGCTTGTTGGTCGGGAGATCACTTCCGTTCCCGAGTAGCTTGCACATTTCTCGAAGCACGAGGTAAATTTTGAAGCATAATACGCCTTCCCTGCATAATACGTTAAACTTAAATATATGACTGGTGCAGGCCTCGGCTTCTTCTCCCAGCTGCAGCACCTCCAAGCAGGCCACAAAGTGGGGCCCCGAAATTTGACAAGGAAGGGGGGCCGCATCATACAAATAACGTCGAGCCTGCAAACCCAGTTCGACCTCACTCTCGACATCAGTATCATAGTTCATCAGGGGACGAGGCTGAGGGGAACACCTCACCAAGTACTCACACTGCAAGTACTCTAACAGCTGAGGATGAAGACGAAGCTACTAGGGAGGGCTACTTTCTGGAGAAATTTGCCGCATATGGCTTAATTGATGAACATGGTCAACCGACTGAAGATGGCAGGAAATTGATTACTATTGGTGAGCCCTACAGTGAAGACAATGATTCCAGACTGCAATCAGTTCCTGAACGAAACATGTATGTCAACGTCACCATCAATAAGCTTCTCACAAAATGTAGAAAATGGCAGACTGTGCTTGCTATTTACAGAGATGTTGGTTATTTATATGATAGAGTCAATCTGGCAACTGCCATGCATAGATTAGCTAAATTAGTAAGGTTGGCAAGAGCACTCCCTCTTCTCAAGCAGCAGAAGGAATATCACGACAAGCTACAAGCATGCCGCACGTTGAGCGGACAATTCTCACCGAGGGGTATAGCTAATGTTATCTGGGCACTGGGGGCATTAGGAGATAAAGCAAACTCTAGATTGGCAGGCCTTTTAGTTACAACTTTTGCCAAGCGAGATGTTCGGGAGTACAAAGTGCAGGAGCTCTCCAATGTAGCGTGGGCCATGGGCGTCCTTCATGTGAATAGAGCTGCTGAGCTGGATTATTTATTGGAAGGTGCAACGGAACGCAGGAAATTATGCATTCCTCAGGCTTTGAGTAATATTTGTTGGGCATGTGCCTCTCTAAAGCACACGAACACTGACTTCTTATTAACAATCGCTGACGAATCTACCACCAGGCTGAGTGACTTTCAGAGTCAGACGCTCGCCAACATGCTGTGGGCATATTCTGTTTTGTCGGTATATCCAGAGAAGCTGTTTAAAAAGGCATCGTTAGAAATCATCAACAGATTTAACAGTGGGAGGTCTTCTGAGTTCAAAGCACAAGAGCTCAGTAACATCTTGATAGCATATGCTCGAGGAAATATTATAGTGCCAGAGCTGTTGCAGGTTATGGAGGACGAACTGTCGAGTGGCAATGGCTGGAGACTGAAAGATTTTTCATCACAAGCAATATGCAATAGTCTTTGGGCATTCGCTACGGTCCGCTGGTATCCTGCCCAGTTGTTGCCGCTGTTGACGCAAGAAATCAGTAAGAAGCTGCCTGACATGGCTGCTCAGGAGATCGCCAACACATGTTGGGCGTTTGCAAGGTTTGCCTACCACCCTGGTCGACTCATGGGGGAGTATCTGAGGCAAATACCCCTAAGAACGGATGAACTCGAAGAGCAAGCTGTAACCAACCTTTTGTGGGCCTTGGCAGTGCTGACAGCAACTCACTCAGACGTCTTCCTCATGTTGTTGGACCGTTTTAAAGCGATGGAGGAAGCAGGCACTGAGTTTGTGGGAGTTCAGTACTGCCAAGTTTTGCAGGCTGTGTTGCTAGGACAATTTGAGAAGAGGGGCTTTGAAGGTGGCAAAAATCGTCCCGCCACCAATGATACCTCTTGGAGGCCAGAGATCGACCTCAAAGAGTCTATCGTTGATAAGGCTTTGACCTATTGGGGCCAGCAACAGCGGGAATCTAGCAAGGTGTCTGCTTTTCATTTAAATGTCTGTGAGGTGTTGAGCGACCTGGGCATAGAGCATCAAATTGAGTATTTGACTGCCAATGACCTCTTCTCAGTTGACATAGCAATAGTTCAAGGAGACAAGCGCATCGCAATAGAGGTGGATGGCCCCTACCATTTCCCCGTCAACGCCAGAACACCGCTCGGTCATACGATGATTCGCAGGCGGTTGTTGAGAGCTGCTGGCTGGAAGGTCGTTCCTGTCCCCTGGTATGAGTGGTTCTTTATTGAATCGCATGAGGGTTTGTTGGAGTACATGGCAAAGAAGTTGAAGGATGCAGATGCAGCTGTACCTGCCAAGGAGAATTTGAGGAGGCAGGCAGGAGATCTCTTATCCACCGACTTTGCACCTGGCCTTTTTGTGGGGGATGAGATCAAGCAGGAGTCCTACCTCCAGAATCGCTTCAACAATACAACTCTGGGCGACTCTATTTCTACTACTAGTACTCTTTCTTCTTCTATTTCTTCCATCGAAGGCAACAAGGAGTCAGCGGCATTGGGTTCCCCCTGTGTTGATGGCGAAGAAGGCAGCAGTATGACCAGTGGCCTTCAAGAAGCATTAATGTCAGAAAGAGTCACTCTGACATACTCTGCTTACAAGCGCCTTCACAGCCAAGGTTTTGATGTCCCCCTGTCGCTGGTATCAGACAAGGAGAGTGATGGTATGTCACCAGTCATGTTGCCTGATAGGAGGAGGAGTCCTACCGGCGCTCCCACCCTGTTTTCTGAGAATACCAAAGACACTCACAAGCTCATACATGATATGCTGACACCCACCACAAGTCACAATGATGGAAAGGATAAGAATGAGCCAAAGGATAGAATGGATTGGGCGGGGGGAAGGAAGGACAGATTCCCCGGAGGTCCCCGATGGGCTCAACCAACACCAACGTCATCATCCCCCCCCCAATATGGCATTGCAAAGTGGGACAATTGGCGACGGAAGAATCCCAGGGGACAGAAGACAAAAGATCTCCGAGGGACGAATGAGATGTCTGCAGACACAAGCAGTTCATCACTGCCCCCTGAGGAAGGGGGGCAACCACCGCCAAAGCGCTGCAGACAATCCTCGGTTCCTGCTGTTCCCTCGCGGCCTCGAGATTCCAATCCCAAAGCGATTCTTTCCTCTGCAGCTGCTCAGTTGCTCGATGCACATAGTGTTGGAGAGTTGAAAGAGATGTGCAAGGCGATAGGTTTACCAGGTAGGGGCAGAAAGGTAGAGCTAGCAGAAAGAATAGCAAAGTATAGGACAGACCCACAGAATTTCTGATACACATTACACAAAGTGTGTAAGAACGACTACTCAATATTGAAGTTGTCCATGCGTCCCTCCTTTTCATTGCCATTGGAGGAAATTAAGGAATGCTTAAGTGCCACGCTCATCAGTCTATGGTTGTCGCTCCTCCTGTGTATTTCAATCTCGCAGCTGATAGCGTCCCCCGATTCCCCCGGAAGTGATGGGTGCAGAAAGA
The DNA here is from genome assembly GCA_019693495.1 of Axilococcus clingmanii. Lineage (NCBI taxonomy): Eukaryota > Viridiplantae > Chlorophyta > Chlorophyceae > Chlamydomonadales > Chlorococcaceae > Axilococcus > Axilococcus clingmanii. Next base: position 204,563 of record JAAMXV010000419.1, read on the forward strand.
AACACTGTTGCCCCCAATGCGTAGCTCCAGTTGGGTCGGGTGCTGTTGATAAGATGATAGGGTTGTCAGTCGGGTTTTCTGGGCTTCCAGCAAAAGTGACATCAAAAAATCCAGCAAATGCCTCTACACTTCCAGACTCTGTCAACGGCATGCTGAAGCTGGCGGTCAAAGGCGCCTTGAGCTCATCAAGCGTGACTTTAAGCAAGTCATAGCTCTTGAAGCAGACGCTCGGCCCTAAAAGTTGGCTTGGATGCACATCACACCATGCCGATGTCTGTGAATAATATTCTACTTGCTCTTTCTCAAAGGATGTACTGAGTATGCTCATATCAACACCGTAAAATTGTCTCATTTCGCTCCCAAACGCATGCCAGTCTTCCAAAGCTCGGTTCAGTTCGCTAGCTCTAGTCTGCTGCTGGTTCGATCGTATTGGGGCAAGAAATAATCTAGCATGAGAGGGATATAGAGAGCCTCCTGGTTTTAAAAAGCGATCACGGGCAATCAATACGGAATCCAGCATGCTCTCTCGCAAAAGAAAGTATCCCATCCACTCAGAGATAATTATATCCACCTTCTCTGGAAGTTCAACAGATTCAATGACTCCCTGAATAACTTCTACAATTGTATCTAAGCCTTGAGCTTTGACAAGATCCTTAGCATGCTTTGCCATTGATGTAGCCTCCACTGCAAATACTTTACGAGCACCGGCTTTGGCAGCAAAGATGGCCAGGATTCCGCTGCCAGTACCCACGTCAAGAACTACTTTCCCAGCGAATTGAGCGCGATTTTGCATGCATGCATTGTAGTAAGCTCCGGTTCGTTTGTGATCTTCCAACATATCCTTCTGATGGTAGAGAAAAGAATACCTGCGATAAAAAAAATGATCGATATATGCATCCGTTTTGAAATGGCAATAAAGACTGTAAGAACTCACGTGCAGAAATAATTAGCGTAATCAGTACTCTCTGGAGCTGCTCCATCTAGCGCACTAACTTTGAAACCGTTGCTACGGCCCATTCTAAAACAATCAAGCTTCAATAAGCAGTGCCTATACAGGAGCCGCCCAAACTTCCGATAAGTGTACTGAAAGAGAATGTACGATTACAACTTGCTGATAGTATACCAGCAGTTGAAAAAACGGGCTTATAATTCCAGAGCACACGTGGTTTTTTGGTTTGTCACAAAACCCTTAACGATGATGTGCATTTGTTGTCATCCACTGTTTTTGTTTGTAATATAGGTTGCATGTGACACAGGACACAAGCGGGCCAAAGTTTTCAAGCATAGGGTTGACTGCATTATTCTGGCCTAATCGTTGTTGTTGGATACCGTTGCAAGTAGTATTTTGATAGCTAAACTTTAAGTTTAAAGTCATGAATGACGATACTTGGACTAAAGATTACGAGTCAGCGAAGGATTTGGCAAATGAGATTTTAGCTGCCATTCAGGTGAGTGTTCGACGGCTTCGTTGTCGCAAACTGCAAGATTAGGAGAGATTTAACGTGATAAATATGTAGGACCGTAACGTCAACCACCCTGAAGGTGGACCCGAGGCATCCCGTCTTACCGCCACGGCCCGACGAAAGCTTGGAACGTTGGGTGCAGCAATTGATACCCTACGCACTTCATTGGAGTCTGCCCTTTGTGCTCACCTTACTGAAAATGAGAAGAATCGCAGAAGAGACTTAGCGGGAGCCTTGCGCAGTCGTAGAGAACAAATGCTGCAGGCTTTAAAGAGAGACCCTCAGCTGAGAGGAAACGCAGCATCGAGATCTCGACAAGACTTATTGAGCAATGGCAGCACTGCAAAACCAATAAATTCGAGAGAAACAGATGCAACTGCAGAACTTGATAATACTGGTTTGTTGTCAATGCAGCAGCAAGTCATGCAAGAGCAGGATGGCAACTTGCTTCTCCTAGAGAGGACAGTCCAAGGCACAAAACACATTGCGCTGCAAATAAATGAGGAGACATCTCTGCAGAACAGACTTTTAGAAGAATTTGATCATGAAGTAGACGCAACCTCATCTAGATTACGAGCAGTACAACGGAAAGCACAAATTATATTGAGACGTTCTGGAAGCTTGAGAACTCAAGTACTTATGTGCTTGCTTTTGGTCATTCTTGTAGTTGTTATTCTTGTCGCTTTCAAAATAGCTATCCATTTGTAATCATACGTTGTGCTTTAATTTCTCCTGCTGGCAGTGCTTTTCTTGATCTCAACCTTTGCTTCTCCATCCCTTCTCCTTCCCAGTAAGTAGAGTAGTAAACAGTTGGAGGATGCTTCAATTGCAGCACCTCCTCTGGTTTTGCACTCTGCAAGAGACTTCGCCAGTATGTTTCAGCATTTGTCTCTCCATCAGCATAATTGCCTTTTCTTGATCTTTTCAGAAGAATTATTTCTAATACAGCATCCATGACAAACCAAGCGGACTCATCCACTTTTATGTCACGGTACAGCGTGCCAGAGAGAAGGGGTCTCTCATCGGCGGTGATGCACAGCGTGGTGGGACTCAAGACTACATCAACCTTTTTTGCAGGCAGTGGGTGATACAACGGGATGAAGACTTCTACACGCGTCTGTGTTTGCCTCCATTTATATCCTTGACATACAATTCCCAGACCTTGGGGAATTTCAAGAAGGTCATAAGAAGGCCCTCCAGGAGCGCCCAATCGTGCACGAGCAGCACTCTCTTCTTCGAGCTGCTGTTGATGCATACGGGCCTTTTCTTCGGCAGAAAATGAAGGCTCCTTTGGCTTGGGCTCAAGTCTACCATACATGGACTCCATTACTTCATCTCTGCGGGGACCAGTACTGGCAGCGGTTGCTCTTTCTAAGCGGTCGACCTCGTCGTCTTTGAGGACAGCAAGTTTGCCATGTTTTCGCATCCATGTCGCAAACTTTGGCTCAGACTCCTCAATAGCATCTGCAAATTCGTTTCTTCTGCATTGAGTTTTGTGGAATGGCCAGTACGCTTTCTGGCATTTGACCCCACAAAACCAAGCAGTGTGGCACCGACTACACTGCAAGAGCTCGCCGGTGGCACCGCAGTTTGCTACGTATAAGGTAAATGTTCTCGCGTTAGCTTCGTTAGATCACTGCAAGAGGAGTGCATTGAAAGACTTATCACACATACCGCACTCCTGTGGGTCGAGAATTGCTTCTTCATGAAGTGCTGCCATGTTTGGTGATTAGAGAGGTGGCGAGCCAAAGCTACTACGTTGTTTGTATGAACAAGCCGATCTTTTGTACCAAAAAAGAGCAAAAACTAATGAAATACGAGAACTACTTCATACTCTTTTGCTCAGTCAACACTAGTGATCATTGACCAAGCCCTTGCTTACATACTGATACAACAATTGGACACATGCAAATGCAATATGATCGACGCTATTATTACATTGCCTTTCAGCACTTAGAAGATAAAGTCGCATCATTACTTCCTAGTCCAATATCTACATCTATGACAAGGACTGATATTTTTACTTGTTCATTCTTAAGTTGTTACGACAAACCCTGCCCTTTGAGAAATCTACCACAGTGCTCTTGTTCGAACACAATACACAAGCAGATAATTGATCTGCTCAAAAACCAATGAAAACGAGCAAAATCAAGGTTTTTAGAAGAAGGATAGGGAAAGCTGCTTTCATGTACCCCTCACATAATCATCAAACATACATACTCCACATTCATTCAGATATGCACACACGCACTTTGCACACATACAACACTCAACAGCCTTCCTCTACACTCTATCCGTCGAATGCAGACAAGTCCATGGAAAGCATAGTCACGCCATCGTATTCATCAAATTTGATAGTAGAAGCAGTGGTACAGGTGGGAGCAGTGAGCGGTTGAGGACGAAACTGCAAAGCTTCATTCGTTTTGCGCCATTCCGACTCTCCAAGTGCCAAATCCATCCTTTTTAACAAGTCTGCAGTGCTGCTATTTCTTTGCATAACATTAGATGACTGTTGTTGCCAAGATCGCCTCATGTTTGGTGCACTAGCAGGCACAAATGGGCTTTGCTGCCGTGCCTGACTATACCTTCCATAGGGCTGCTCGACGACGGTTGCAGCATGATGGGCAAAAGTGTTACCAGTAGAGCCTTCATCATCAGGTGCTCCACCGTTTAGCTCCATCTCTTCATCATCGTCAGTCTCATCTGAAATGCTTTTGTGATTGTCTAAAACAGAAGCAAAACGAGGAGATGCTGGCAAAAGGCTGAGGCGCCTCTTGAGAGCGGCTGTAATCAAATGCCTCGGTGTGCTGGAAGGAGAGCGAAGCGTTCTCCGTGGTGAAGTGGTGCCAATAGGAGTTAATTGTCCACTTCCTTCATCAACAGGGGGGCTCAAACCTGTTCTGATACGGGGCAATTGGTGCGTTGTCGGCTTTCGAGCTTTCGACCGGTTGTTAGCTTTCATAGGCATTGCCCCAATCGCTTCATACAGCTTCCTTCTGAGCCATTCATTATTGTTACTGTGTGTTGGTGCTCCATATACCAGTCTAAACTTGGCTTGAAGGTCCCTCTGTCCCATGCGCCCGATCTCACGAGCAGCATCTTTCACATCCATATTGCTAAAATGACTGAGAGCTTCTTCATACCGTTGGGTGAGGCAGTGTTTGAGGAGATGATGTGAGCCCTTTGAAGGATCATTCGGATCAACCTCCACTGACTCCCCATTCCCCATGTTTGGAAGGGGGAGGTCTGTGGAAGAGCTCGCGTGGCTGTGCCTCTCTTCTGAGCCTTGGCCAGCGATGCCTGTATCCACAGGAGATATGGTATCGCCCTTTCTAGGGGAAAGAGAAAGGCGAGGGCAATCTTCCTGATGCATTTTCAAACTGCTGGACATAAGTAGTCCAAAATGCGGAGTCTGTGGCGTCATTCTGCAGCAAGATCGGAAGATACGATTTCGTCAAAATATCCTCAAAGTATTCCTCAGACTTTTAGTGTCCGTATAGACGTGCTCAAGTGCTAAGGAACCATTACAGATTCCCTTGGAGCCTGGAAAAGCCCGCTTGACGCTAGGCATGCCAGGTGTATGTAGCACAATATACCCACTCAAATAGTGTAGTATAATTCTTTCGCACGTGTCGGACGTACCTTTTAAGTAGTCTCAAGTTTACCAGTTAAGTAAATGTAACTTCCTCGGTAGAAGCCCCCGCTGTGTTGCACTCTTGCGAAAGGGGGGTGATGCCTTAAGGAATAATTTAGCCGAAATAGGTGCCTAACGGTCCCGTTTAAGTTTTGTTACTTATGCTGACTTAGAATGGAGTGCATTAGCTAAGGGTCTCGTGAGCAAGCGTGCTGTGCGTGGATTCTTTAGATTCACTGCTGCTGAATCTGAAGAACAGATCTCCTAGGGCGCCGCATTGCTCTTTCAAAGTACCTTCCTTACATTGTGTGCCATAGTTCTAAGAGCTATCTTTCTCATCATACAAGTTATCCAAATTTCCATACTTAGCCATTGCCAATTCAGCTCTGAATTTTCTGGCTGTATCGGTGGCAACGCCGACTATAATAAGAACTGAAGTCCCAGCAAAGCCCCTAAATGCCTGCAAGCCAGTGGTTGCCTCAACGACAGCCGGTGCCAATGCTAATGCACCAAGGAAGGCTGATCCTAACACCGACATTCTCTTCAAGGTCTTAGTAACATAATCTGCAGTATTTCGACCCGGTCTCACCCCAGCTATGGATGCTCCTTGCCTCTTGAGCTGCTCAGCCAGCTCTTTAGGCTCAAGCTGCAAGAATGTGTAAAGGTAGTTGAAGAAACAAATCAGAGCAACATTTGCAGGCAAGTAAGCACCTCCATTTGGTGCCAAAGCAGCTGCAGCAGAGTTCAGCTGAGGGCTGTCCAGATACCTAGCCAACGCAGTTGGGAGTGCAAGGAGCGACGATGAAAAAATCACTGGCATAACACCAGTTGCGTTCACTTTAAATGGCAAGTAAGCCTGACGTGCCAGCGCACCCGCACGATATCTGGAAGCATATGTCATAGGAATTTGTCTCTCAGCCTCCTGAACGTAGACAATACCTAGCGTGGTCGCTACAAATGCCAAGCCGTACACCCCCACGTTGAGAGGATTGTCGCCTGCCTGGGTCAAGGCCGCACCTACCGATGTTGGCAGTGCAGATGCGATGTTTGCAAAGATCAAAATGGATGTTCCATTCCCCAGTTTCAATTCAGTGATCGTGTCTGCAATTTGGATGAGTATCATGGCTCCGGCAGTCAGTGTGACCACTCCACCAAAGAGCCATACCGAAGAAAAGTCATCGACAAATGGTCTGATATATGTTAATTGACCAATGGCCTGTACTATTGCAAAAATCAAGGCAGCAATGCGTTGATACAGATTGAACATAGCTCTACCTTCGGCCCCTTCTTCTCTCTGCAATTTCTTGAGAGCAGGAAAACTTGTGGCAAGAAGCTGGAGCAATATGGAAGCATTGATATAGGGTATGATACCTAAGCTGAAAACACCCACTCTACTTATGCTCCCTCCTGACAACGAATCTATATAACCAAGGAGCCCTGAACCAGAGCTGACCGCTTCAGAGAATCTGTCGACATCAACTCCCGGCAATCTAATGTAAACACCCACCCTGGATAATACGATAAAGCCCAATAGTAGTGCTATGTTTTTGGGTAGATTGCTGTTAAAGAATTCTCCTGCAGATGTCCCTCCACTGCCAATGCTGGGAGCCAAGCCTGCTTGAGATGTCCCGCGCTCTGCGGCAAGCCGGGTCACTGCAAGGCCGAGAGGATCCCACTCTTCAGGGCTCAGCTCCATACCATAACGTGGAGGACGTGTATCCTCCTCACACTCAACATCTGAAGACGTGCCAAGCCATCTGCCTGGTGTAATTGTAACACTGGCTGCCTGTGTCTGGACGTGTCGGCAACCTGACATTTGATGAGAAAAAACTGTTGGTATTTCTAAACACTCGTGCGGCACTACAGTATTGTTCATTGCTCACCATTATGACTGATCATTATGTTAAAATGAGGACGTAACATGCAGGAACCACCAACACGAAGTGTTGGAAAATGCAACATCGCGTATGAGTGACACTAAACTGGTTTAATGCAAGCTTGTCACTAACAGGTTTTCGGAAGCGGATCTTGTGTACTCTCGATTGAGTGTCGAATAAGAATGAGGCAGTAATTACATATAGTGAAAGTACAGTTTGGATTGGAGATGTAGATGGCTCAATTCTGCTGCAGATCGACAGGCGTTCGATCGAGAGAATGATTCTGTCGTCTTGAATGAGACGACGTAGAGAAGGTGAGAGTGCGGAGGAAAAGTACTAAGACTTTTCAAAATTAAGTTTTCGCCTTGGATAGGTCTTGTGTTCAACTTGAATGTACACACGGTGTCTGAACACGTAGTCAATCCCTGTGCGCATTATTTGAAAAATCGTTGTGATAATCGCTTATTAGAACCAACCTAGCACATTCCTTTCTAAAGGCTTTTGGAAGCCTGTAGAGAATACTTGAGTAAAGGCCAGCTCGCATGACTTCTCCAACCTTACAGCCAGTTGAAATTTTGGATGACAAGCAAATAGCGACGAACCAAAGCTTTTTCCGCTTAAATCAAATGGCTGGAAGTATTGATGGGCGTCCATCTTCTTCTACGGCTCGCCTGGGCACATTAAGTCACCCTGGTCCTAACGAGAGAGGTAAGTGTCACACTGGACATTGTTCTCGTTGCCATCGCACCTAAGAGGCCTTCTATGAAACTGCAGCTATCTTATCACCCACGCTTAGGCCACAAAATGCAGTCCCAAGTGCTGTGCAACCTCAAATCAGTAATGCACACATTTTGCAAGCACAGCAGCGGTTATTGCAGCAAGCAACCACTCAGAGCCAACAACACATAGCCGCACTCTTGAAGCAAGGACAAACCGTGAGTGCTCAAGAATCAGCGATGATCCAGCAGTATTATATGAAGAAGGCGCAGCAGTCATATGCTGCTTATATTCAGCAACTTCAAGCCTCTCAACAGAACACCAGGGTCATTCAGAGTGGGAGTATAGACCAGAGTCAGAATAACAATATGAGCAGTCTTGTGCATGTCGTAGGGTTTTTACCAGAGAAATTGAAGGAGCTGGTTCAAAAGGGGACAATGCCCTTGCAAATGGCACAGTATGTGCTTGCTATACAGAAGCAATATGGAGGACCCGAGAATGCTCGAAGAGCAGTTCAAGCAATGGCATTGCAGCAACAGAGGGGTGCACCTCAGAGTTTGGCCTCCCAAAGGTCCAATATGAGGGTGCAGATAGATTTGAGAAACCGAGCCGACCTTGATACTACCTTTGTTGCTGAGGATATGTCCAAAGCATTTACCAAGGCTGATGATGTTGTCAGACGTTGCGAAATGATATCTCACAACTTACTCAGAGTCACTGGTAATAGTGCTGCTGTGCAGGCCATCGACTATAAGGAGTTGACGGCTGCTTGTGGGGACACTGCAAAATTCTTGAAGCAATATCAATTGGTAGGCATCAATTTTCTTCTCCTCATCTACCGAAGTAAAGTTGGGGGAGCGATATTAGCAGATGAAATGGGTTTGGGGAAAACAGCCCAGCTTATCAACTATTTAGGAACCATCAGATCTATGGAAAATGACCCCGGCCCACACCTCGTTGTCGTCCCTGCATCACTGTTGGAGAATTGGCAACGTGAGCTGAGGAGATGGTGTCCCAGCCTGAAGACAGTAGTTTACTATGGAAAGCACAGAAAAGTCATTAGAAAGCGTCTGAAGGATTTGAAGGAACACATGGCAAAAGGGGAGGCTGTCGATGATGATTTAGAAGATTTGACCAATCCTGAGGCGCTCGCCAATATGGCACATGAAGCTGCCATGGAGGAGTTGATGGACGAAGATGATGATGACCCCCTGGGGCTGGATGCTGAAGAGGAGAGAGAGGATAGCGATGATGATTTCGACATTCAAAGAGAGGAAAAGCGCCAGAAAACATCATCTCTCTCTGGGACTGGTGGGAGTTCAAAGGCGCTGAACGATGAGCCACCTCCCCAAGTGGACATTGAAGCCCCCCCATCGCTTGCGCCTTTCAATATCATGTTGACTTGTTATACCCTTTTTGAAAGGGGTTCCCCTGAGCAAGCTGCAGACAGAGCATTTTTGGAGGGTTGGAGGTGGAGTCATCTCATCATGGATGAAGCGCATGCTTTGAAAAACAAGAATGCACAGCGTGTCATCAAGCTCCGCAGAGTGGCCAACGTCAGTAGAAGAAGAATCATGATGACAGGAACTCCTCTTCAAAACGATTTAGCAGAGCTTCAAAATTTGCTGCTCTTCTTACTGCCGCATGTCTTTGCTGCTCAAGGATTTGAGTTTGAGAATTTTGCAGAGCTCATTCACGATGATAGGAAAGTCCGGGATTTGACCGAGCGGATGAAGTCCCTGCTGAGTCCATTCTGTCTGAGAAGATTGAAGGCCGAGGTGTCGGATCAACTGACTGAAAAAAGTCATAAGACTGAATTTATTGCAATGACATCACAGCAAGCTGAATTGTATGAGGGTGCATTGAGCAGCATGCGTAGCAGTATTGCCAGTGGTAAAGCTGCAGGAGCTATACAAGATAAATCAGAGAAGGGCTATGAGAAATTTTTGAAAAGCTTGGGCGGGAAGAAGATCAGTCACATGTTTACTCACCTGAGAAAGATAGCTCAGCATCCTTTGTTGGTGCGGTCATTCTATGATGAGGGGACTGTGAATGCGATAGCGCACAAGGCAGTGGAGCTCAATTTATTCAGCGGAAATGCCACCTTGAAAAGGGTTACAGATGAGTTGCTGTCATACTCTGACTACTCTCTTCATGCCTTCTGCTACAATGCTGGGGTTGCATTTCACCAATGGAAGTTGCCAACGTCAGCTATGATGAGTTCGGGGAAATTCCAATTTCTGGGCGAGTTGTTGCAGCAATTGAAAGAACAAGGCTCCCGTCCATTGATATTTTCACAGTGGACGTCTATTCTAGATATAATAGAGTGGCTGTTGGATGACATGAGGCTTCCATATGTCCGATTAGATGGATCCACAGCCGTCGACGAAAGACTGGCGACGGTCGATAGATTCAATACGTCGAGCTCTACAGAAGTGTTTGCCTTTTTGTTATCTACTAGGGCTGGAGGCCAAGGCCTCAATTTGACAGGAGCCGACACAGTCGTTATCCACGATGTTGATTTTAATCCTCAGATCGATCGTCAAGCTGAAGACAGATGCCACCGCCTTGGTCAAACTCGACCTGTCAAAGTGTATCGTCTCGTCTGCAAGCAAACTGTCGACCAAAATATCTACAATCTGAGCCAGCAGAAATTAAAGCTGGATGCAGCCGTTCTTGATGGAATCACAGCTGGAAAGGGAGCTAAAAATTCTGTGGGTGCTGAAGAAAAGCAACAAATTGGCAAGTTACTTCACACTGTGTTGGCTGGAAGTGATGCCTACGAGGTAGATGTAGAGGAGGAGGCTGAAAAGACAGGACAAAAAGCAGGAGAGAGGGAGGTGGGAGAGCAAAGCATTAGAGACTCGGTAGAATATCAAAGGACTGATACAGTGGAGGATGTTAGCCATGAGCACAAGGAGGTGGATGGTTTGCCGCCAAATCTACTGGAGGACCTGGAGGTAAGGGGTGATGTGGAACCCACAGAGACTGGTCTGTTAACAGATGAAATAGAGGGCCTACACACTTGATTGTTTTAATTGGTTACGAATGTATATTGGCGAAAAGAGCTTGCTGTAAAATTGCTACTTATGTGGCATTCTTAAGAATGGGAGCTTAGCCATAATAGAAAAGCTTTGAATTGAGTCCTTTCAAAGGCCCCAAGAGCACCATCGAGCATAGAGCCTGGAATGTGCCATGAACGCAGGATGAATTATTACGTTGTTTTCGTTCGTTGCGTCATTGAGCACAAAAATTGTTGCCTGTTGCAAACGGCGACCGATAAAGTGATTTCCCAAAACCCACTCGAGGATCCCAACCAGCTTTACGCTGAGAAAATGCTCTCCATTTGCCCTGCGCAGGCTATAAATAAAACCGAAATTCGTGGACTTAGCTGATAATCGACAAACACACAGGTGCCAATTAAGTGAACCATGCCGCAGGGCCTTTCGCGAGCAGTGAGCTTCCAGCAGTTTGCCGCTAATGTAGGCCATGCTGTTCATAAAGGCACCGCAGCCATACAAGAACTTCCTAATGCTGCCATTGATCGCTTTGAAAGCTTTGCTGATCGTATCGATAGGCATGCAAACAAATTGAACAAGTGGGCAGAGCACAATAGACTCGGGCGGGTCTTCCAATTTAAAGAGAGAAACGCGCAACTTACGACGGAGCTCCGAGCGGGCGTGCTGACTTTCTTGATGGTTGCATACTCTCTAGCTCTGATCCCAAATATATTGGCTACCACTGGAGGGACATGTGATCCAAAAGTAGTTTGTGAAGCTGCATCCTATGAGGCATATGGAAACGAATGTCTGGCTGACCCCGATGATCCAGGAGCTGACAATTGCATGAACGCATTGAAAATGAACTTGGTGACTGCCACGGCAGCCTCATCTCTCATAGCGTCGTTCATAGCCGGTTACTTTGCCAACATGCCCTTAGCAATCGCTCCGTCCCTGGGGATTAATGTCTACTTCACCTACCAAGTAGTCGGGAGATTTGGGGCAGGGTCTCTGTCATTTGAACAGGGTATGGCAATCATATTTGTGGAGGGATGGTTATTTATGATATTATCTATTACAGGGGTGCGAGGGCACGTGATAAGATACATGCCCAGATCCATTGCATATGCGGCATCTGTCGGCATCGGCCTCTTACTGGCTTTCACCGGACTGAAGTCTTTAGATGCCATCGGGTTTGACCCCTGGACACTGGTATCACTCTCTGGATGTACCAATGACAAACGCACCTATGTATACTTTTTTGACACACCAAATGCAACCCTTACCAGTGAAGGCACTGAAGCTGCCATCTTTGGATGTTCAGGCGACGAATTTAGATCCCCGACATTGTGGTTGGGTATAGCGGGTGGCATTTTGTCCTCCTTTATGCTCATTCTAGGAGTAAAAGCCCCCATATTCATAGGGGTTGCCTTTGTGACCATCATCAGTTGGATCCCGGGGCATGGGGCCAGTTATCTGGGCGCCGGTTCCCCTATCCCAGGCGGGCAACAGAGGTTGAATGTATTCAAGAAAGTCGTCGCTGCTCCAACCTTGAGTATGACAGGATTAGCGTGGGATTGGTCTGCTTTTGAAAACGGCAATGGTTGGCTGGTTCTATTCACACTTTTGTACATCGATCTTCTGGACTGCACAGGGACTCTCATTTCTATGGCACACCTTTTGAACCAATATCTCCCTGGCTTTTTGAATGATAAGCAAGAATTTCATGGCCAGATGTGGGCCTTCAGTGCAGACGGTACTGGTATCATCACTGGATCCATGATGGGTATGACACCCTTGGGGGTCTACTTGGAGTCTGCTGCAGGCATCGAAGAAGGAGGAAGAACGGGAGTGGTGGGGATAGTGGTGGCGTTTTTCTTCTTGTTATCGCTCTTCTTTGCCCCCATATTTGCATCCATTCCCCCATATGCAACAGGACCCGCTCTCGTTCTCATAGGTATCCTGTTGATGAAAAATATGAGAGCGATTGATTGGGATAATCCCGCCAAATCAATTCCCGCAATCCTAACCATGGTAGCTATGCCCTTCACAAACAGTGTGGCCTATGGTGTTATTGCTGGAGTGTTTTCATATTTGTTATTGCATGCTCCATTCTGGTTATTGAGGAGGTATAGAATAATGATGGGAAAGCTGCCCACTGTTTCAGAAAGCGACACAGACGACGATGAGCACCGTTTTGCTGAGCGGAGGCGGCGCGCAGGTCTTGGGGCCAGTAAAATATTTGGAAATGATATTCCAAATCTTGGATCGATGAGGGAACTGAGTTCGCTCGAGTCCTCCAGAAATCCGAGTCTTCGCGGAGCTAATGAGTATGCGACATTTATGGCAGGTGGCAACGGTAGCCAGTCTGACCACCTACGGCGGTTGAGCGGCAGTGCTTCTTTCTTTCCCGGAAGTACGAACAACTCAGTCAGAGGTGGAAATTTAATGAGAAAGAGTACAAGCACACCTATTGTTCGCGGAACAATGGGTCGTACTGCCAGTCTAGCATCGTTGCACTCTGCTGCAGAGTCTGATCTCATGGCGGCGGCTGCTGCACTGCCGCCTGCACGTCCACCCTGGTCTCCGAGACAGGCGAGTCAAGGCTTCTTGCGAAATAGTATACGGCCTTTAGAAAAGAAAAATGGCTTGTTCAAGAAGACTTTATTAAGAAGAACAAAGTCACACGGTCATGTGGCAGATAACAAACGCCAGGAGCAGAACGAGGAGACCCCCCAGCCACCAGTTTTTGGAGGATTCTCAGGCGCTGGTGGGTTTGTGCTCTTCCCGGATGTTCCACTGGAAACGACTGACACACCTGCTATGGAGTTCAGGTTATTCCCAGAGATCAAAGATCTTGAAGAAAATGCCGCCGACGTCGAAAATCATATGGATCCCGAGTCTTTGGTATTGGGTACCCAGGTGGAAGATACTATGATGATGAACAGGAAGACATCGTTGCCTATGCCTACCACAGAGGCCTATGAGGACCATGTACCTGATCACGAAGAGCTTCAGAGAGTTGTGGTTATTCCAGCATCATCCCCACCGTTGGAAGAAGAGGTTCTTTCTCCGCTGCCTTTTGACACCACTGCTGCTGCTGCTGTCCAAGAAACTCAAAGTCAAGCACCTTTGGCTGAAAGTCAGGTACATGAAAGCCCTTTTGTTCAAACTGAGAGCGTTGAGGAATCAGATCGTGGGGCAGGGGTGATACATGGTACGTTTGAGCAGCCACCTCGTCAAGGTGAGTCGGCAAGAAGAAGGTCAGCGACGCTGAATAGCACCAGATCATCAGAAGTGAGAGACTCTGGCATTCATCAACCAGATGATGACAAAATCCTGTAGAAAACATGGAGCTGTATTTGTACAATTCTTTTTGCAAACAATTCACTTATTATTATGAAACCCTGGTAATGTTTCTGCATAGATGATGATCCTATCTCTCTTCTGATTGCATTTCTCTCTATCTCTTTGACGATGTAATCCATACCCTTCACTATTATTGGAGCTCTTCTTATTTGGAAATAGTAAAATTATTGAAAAACACCACTACACTAGATTCAGTATCTCCTTTATTCAATCTTATTTAATCTTTTGTCACTTCACCGGCCCCTCAGTCGCGAAAGTAAACCTCCAGCATTCTGTTGTTTCTGAGGAGGAACTTCAGGAGCAGCTTTCACAGCGGCTTCTTGTTGACGGTATACCTCATACAGCTCTTCCAATTTCATTTTTAGGGTCTCAAATGAAGGTCTTATTGTTGGATCTTTTTGCCAGCACAATCTCATTATGTCTGCCATGGGGGGAGGGCAATTGGGTGGAAGATTCGGCCTCAGCCCCTTCTGAACGACTCCGACAGCAGCTTGCAATGGAGTCAGGTCAGAGTAGGGAACACGGCCTGTCAAAAGCTCCCAAAGGACTATCCCAAAGGAGAAGACGTCAGCCTTCTCTCCGTAAGGAGAGTGCTCAATTACCTCAGGTGCCATCCACCTGTACGTTCCCGTCTCTGCAGTCATCACCCCAGCACCATCCAGCACTCTGGCCACTCCAAAATCTGCAATTTTCACCACTCCTGTGTCATCCAAAAGCAAATTAGCCGCTTTTAAATCTCGATGGACTATTTTTCTCTTGTGAAGGTAATCCATACCCCTGGCCACCTCCAAAGCAATTCGTAGGATGGTGGCCACTGGCAGATTCCCATTCTTCTTGCGGGCATAGTCAAACACCGAGCCCCCTGGCATGTATTCAAAAACAATGCACAGGTTTGGCTTTTTTGTACACGCTCCAATAAACTGAACGACGTTCTTATGACGAACTTTACGCATTATTGCCACTTCTTGAAGAAATTCTTGAAATTGTACTGAGTCGTCTTGTACGCCTCGTAATATCTTAATGGCCACTTCTTGTCCACAGTAGTGCCCTCTGAATAAATCACCAAAGGCACCACTCGCTATTTTCTCTGCAAAAATTAACTCCATGGGGTCTAACTCCCAATCATTGTCAGTACTTTGTGTTGTCGTGAGCTCTTCCAGGTCCTCAGGAGCCACCCTCTGCTCTGGTTCGAGCTGTTGCATGGCTCCTGACTGTCGTTCAGATATTGAACCAGGAGGAGGAAGCTCCTGCAATCGCTCACTCAACACCTCTTCCAGTTCCTCACAACCACCACCCGTCCAACCGTTTACCACAAATACATCTAAAGCGAACCTGTCCTTGGTATTGAAGGCATGAGCCTCACAAATGTTGAGATTCAGATCTCCGAGACACTCACTTAATCGACTCAGTAGCTT
This sequence comes from Axilococcus clingmanii, assembly GCA_019693495.1. Classification (NCBI taxonomy): domain Eukaryota; kingdom Viridiplantae; phylum Chlorophyta; class Chlorophyceae; order Chlamydomonadales; family Chlorococcaceae; genus Axilococcus; species Axilococcus clingmanii. The sequence goes on from JAAMXV010000419.1 coordinate 220,037, forward strand.
GGGCTGATCTATTGAGGCTATAGTAACCTCGTAAAATATGGTGGCAGCTGCCACTGAGCGCCGGTCACCTCCCTTAGCCTCAAGCCTCTCCTCAGCTTCCAACACCAAAGCATGCAAGTTTGGAGAGGAGCCGAAAGCCGGCCTAGGCAGAGGGCGCATCTTATGCGGCGACAAGGAGTGAATGATACTCTCTCTATATGAAGATGGGTCTAACGAGCCAAATGAAGGTCTTCTAGCCAAATCCTGAGCAGAGCCTATCACGTCGACAGGCCTGACTTGGAATGAGACAGCGGTAGGATCAGCTCGTGCACTATCCAACAATCTCTTGTGATTAAGCACATCTAAGGAATTTATATTGACGTCCAATGCGTACCTGTGGAGAAAAGAAACACATAATTAGCTTTGGCAAAGGCAACTGAAGAGACAATTACAAAACTACCTGGAAGGCAAGCTTAGGAAATGCTCTTTGATACTCTCAATGAATCCCTCAGAATCTACATCTACTCCACCACGAGCTCTCAGATTGGTCACAAAGGCCTCGGCAACCTCAGCTTTCTGGCGACTCCGCGGTTGATCCGTTGACGCGGCAGAAGTTCGAGGTTGGAGGGAATACGGGGCACTCATTGCACCGTTAAAGCTACCGTATATCCCAAAATTATGAAGCTGTCTGCCTACGCTGTTGTCTGAAGGTGACCTGGCTATCAAAGCAGTCATACCTCTCCCAAACAAGCGCTGTTAAGACGAACAATGCGCGTCCGTGCAAGTGGGAGGCTCTATACGTGATGTATATGACATATATCAGTCAAAATGTTGATATTAAAATGTATCGAGAGCGTGTGCGACACATGGCCGTCTTTGCCTCCTTCCTCCATTCATCGCCTCACGATACTGCTGACTAGATTCAATGATGCTTCATTTGTTCATCTCCTCTTCCAAATTCAAACTCAAGTTTGAGGGAATGCCAACTTGTTCACAGAGATACTGCTATTCCATTGATCGTTTCTATTTCAAACTCTGTCAGGAAATTGTCTTTGTTTAGGTGCTCCACAAGGGGAAAACGACCGCATCGATGATGTGATAAACCCGCATCCCAAGTTTCAGGTCAGAGCTACAAAAGCGTAAGACATTAGCACCACTGATTGAAAACAATGTAGTAAACCTTTTTGAACAACAAGGGTTCTACAAATCGCAGAGAACAAGCGACCGAGACTCTCCCACGTCGAATTGACTAGCATGAACAGAGCCCAATCACTTGTCAGGGCGAGTATTCCAAGCAGTCAGCTGCTCTCCCCAAAGGGAGCAACCATATCTTCCACCTTGCACTCACAACACTCTCCAAGTACTGAAATTGCCCTGTCTTCCTGCGAAAACGTACAGGAGTTACCATCGCCCGGTCGTCCAACCTTGTGTCCGCTGTCCTATAATGTCTGGTTCAGAGAGGATGTATGCTTGATAGAAAGGATGAATGCCCTCTCTTCGATTGTTTCCTTAAAGAAGCCAGATATTATAGCTTTCCAAGAGGTGACACATGGCATTCATGCTATACTACGTCAACAAGCATGGTGGACAGTGTATATGACTCCAGCTCCTCCCTCTCCGCCTGACGTGGCCTATTTTACTTTGTTACTGTATCACAAGGACAGGATATCAGTCCGTTACCCCATGAATCAATTCCCATTTCCAAATTCTCTGCAAGGCAGAGATTTAAAGACTGTGACTGGCATGTTGGCAGACGAAGGGGCAAAGATACTCGTTGCCACTACACATTTAGAGAGCCCCTTGGGCTACAAACAGCTCAATGTTCAAGCACGGAGAGAGCAGTGTGAAAGAAGTTTATCACATCTTGAAAAGGCACCCAAAGATGCCATTATACTCTTTATGGGCGATTTTAACTGGAATGAAAGAGACTCAGGCGCCCTCCCATTCCCTGCTGGTAGTCTTTGGTTGGATGCTTGGGAGTTGCTACATCCATTGGACCCTGGATACACTTACAATGCTAAAGAGAATCCAATGTTACATCCTAGGAACCGACTGCAGTTGAGATTAGATAGGGTCCTTTGTAGGCTACCAGAAAAATGGAGAGTAGAGCATATTGAGTTGGTGGGCACAGAAGCCATACCTAATGTGAAATATGAGGGAAGACCAGTTTTGCCTTCTGACCATTTTGGGCTGTTTGCCAAATTTGTTAAAGGGGAAGGGTAGGCAACTTCCCTCGGTGATTATTTGTGAGGCAGTGACATAATCTGCCTAAACCAGATTTGAGTCATTTTTAAATACTAAATAAATACAGCTATGATTTAATTTAGTTCTCATCGAGCAGGAAGAAACGACAGTTCTGCAATTTTTTGACATGATCTAAAGCAAAGCTCGAGCAACCGATGTTGCCCGGAATCAACTCCTTGGGTGTCCTCATTCACGTCTCTGGATCTGTGCTCATTGTTGTTGGACAAACAGTTGTTAAAGTTTCGCATTGCATCAACGAGTCGTCGCCTGCTCCCAAGACATGGCTTCTGCCAAGCAACGTCCATGCACCTAGTTGGCGTCGACCAGATGGACGTTGGAGACTTCAACGCACAGGTTCCAAGACATATGCAGCCATTGGATGGCTACTCTTTGGCATTGGAAACATGATGAGATTCGTTTCAATGCGTTTCGCGGCGCAAACAGTCTTATCAGGTCTGCAGTCATTGCAATTTGTCGTCATACCCTTTGCCTCGAAATATTTTCTTGGTGTCAAGTCCACCTTGTCCACCCTCATAGGTGTCATCATAGTACTGGCTGGCAATGCATTAATAGTTGGCTTTGGTCCATCAGAAGTGTCATTCACCACAGAGCAGTTAAAAAAGCAGTGGACAACTCCCGCAACTCGAAAGCTGTTGCTAGCATTGACTGGCCTGCTGCTGGTGCTGCACATACTCTGGCGACATCTGAGAATCAGAGGAAAGAAATGGGTAGCAAATAGAGCATTAGAGCTAGAATTGGATGTAAGTGAAGCAGGTAGACTGAGGGCCACTGAGAATACCTTTTCTTCTAGGTATGAGGGTAATGAATTTGAATTGTTAGGCCTGAGACCATCAAGTCCTACCAAAGGGCTTGGTGGTGGATTGGAAGCAATCGAGCCCCATCCCTTTTATGTATTCACTGGAGCCATATTATTCTCAGCAGTAGCATCTATGATAGGAGCTTGGTCTGTGCTGTTCAGCAAGAGTTTGACTTATGTTGTTTCCGAGGCACCTGCATCGCTCATGGACTGGTACTCGTGGCTGATCGGACTGGCATTTTTAGGAACAGCTGGATTTTGGGTTAGAAAGAGCAACAGTGGGTTGCGATTGTATCCAGTGTGCCTCATCATGCCTCTCATGCAAGCTTTCTGGATGTGCATGAGTGTGGTGCAAGGGGCGGTATATTTTGACGAGTTGCATGCTATGGCAACCGGTGCATTGAGTGCACTGTGCATAGGTCTGTCGAGTGCACTTGGAGGTGCCTTACTGATGGGACTGGCAGGATACAGAGCAGAATCTTCGGCTTCGTTGAATGCCCCCTTCTCTGCACCCCCTCCTGCTGCATTTCTCTCTGAGACCGGTTCAGTAGAACTTTCAGAGAAAGTTCTCTATCCTCATTCCTCACACAGAGCAGGAGTATCGTTTCTTCATGATGAACACCTTGAACCATCAGAGACCAACATGAACGAAGAACATGTAGTGCTCTTACCACCGAAAACGGATGCCCCTACGTTCTTAGATGGCGTTTTAGATAATGGGTCACCAAGACATAGAGTAGTGCAGAAGAGATTTAAAGACCTGATTTTTCGAGCATTAGATTAATTTATAGTTGTATGTATGACAGTGCACAACACGTGTTGTTTTTCCTGCTCATCAAGGAGTGGTGGCCATCTGCATGGCTCCTCCCTCCTCCTCTTCTTCCTCCTCCTCAATTTCTTCATTCTCCTCCAAATCAAACAACAAAATCCTTTGTGCTCCATTCAAAACGCAGCCTACACCCCTGGTCGCACTGACTGCCAAAGGTTTCTGCACAGTTGCATAAGGCAGGACCCTCGATTGAGTGTGTAGGCTTATATCACCATGGAGGTCGGCCTCCGCCGCAATCATCAAGGCACACTCGCACTCTTCATGATTCTGAACAATGAACGCCAATCTACCATTCTTATAACAATCCACATCAACTATAGCCGCAGTTGGATGGAATAAAGTACTAGAATGTTCTATGCGTCCTTCCTCGTTCACTTTTACTGCCCGCAGGTGCTGCGGTTGATCTCTGGGTTGGTAGATCATCAGGCAAACCTCTTTTGTTGTTGCCCCCTGACTGGTACTAAGGCCACCAGCCTCTTCCTCATCTTGCATTTGGCCACTCTGTTTCTCTTGATCTTGATATATAGAGAGGCATAGAATATGTTCATCTTCCTTAGCGTCGACAGCCTGGCCCATTACTTGACCATAAAGAGGCCGTATCTTTGGCGTAACCACCTCAACCAGCCGACCCAAGGCCACTCGGATAGTATCATTCAACCTCACCATTCCATTCACGACTTCCTCCTCAATACATAACTCGTTGTTATCAAGTGCACGCTGCACCAAATCCTCCATCTTCTCTATCTTCACGGAATTCATATCACCAGCACCACCACCAGCTTCTTCGAGTGATGGTACAACCTGTAGTACCGCACCCAAACTATCAGCTTTAAATTCCGTGTTCAAGAATGTTCTGATGATTTCGAGATGGTTTGTTGAGTACCAGTACCACTTGAGATCAGCATTCTCAGAAGGTAGTTCTAGTTTTCTCTTCATTGCTACCAGCCATGAAAAGAACATCCTGTACGATGCCCCTATGTGCACTACACGCTCCCTCAACCCCACACAATAGATCATGAGGGCTGTGGCCTCTTGTTCAGCGGCTTCTATATCCTTAACGTGCAAGCCCAGGACTTTCCCTCTGCATGAAGCTAATCCCCTTAATTCACCTAGTCTGAAAATGAGGAGCTCTAAAGCAGGTAGTAAATCTCCTGATATATTGCTGTGCACCTGGATGATGGCATTGTCTACTTCACGAGGCAATTTTTTGTGCACATTGTCCTCTGCAAGCTTTTGACCCAAGAAATGTTGCATGAGAGGTGTTGATTCGCCAGTTAACAGCAAATCTAACAACTCTGATGATGGTGTCGACCCTGAAGCACCCCAGAGGTCAAAGAGAGACAGTATGCTATCTTGCATGGCAGTCTTGAATTTGCCAGATGCTGCTTCCCATGTTTTGCAGGATTTGTTCCAGATAGATTGACAGTCTTCAAGTCCTTGTAAGATAGCGGCGGCGGCCTTTGTTTGAATATGAAGGAACCTTTCATGTTGAGAGATAAAGGAAACATCCAACGAAGTCAACCCCACCATTCCTTCGCTAGACTTCCACGCTACTGCCAACTGATGTAGACTAGGTGCCATACTTACCTTTATTACCTCACCCTGTATGGCATCACATGCAGTCAAAAGTGCTAGTCGAATTAAATTAGATGTACAGATAAGTATTTCATGTGTGTTTGAGACCACTGTGAGCAGCGACAAGCGGTCAGACTCTACTGTCCAATGACTGGGGGCTCGTTTACCTAGCGCTGTGTAATTAAGGGGACGAGGGGTATCTCCACCTAGTTTTTGCGGGTAAAAGAATACGGGTACTCTATCCTCCTCCAATGTGGATGCCTGTGCAGTAGTGCTGCTGGCACATGCACTCTGGCACCAAACCATCGCACTGATAGTGCCTGTCAGCATCCCTGAGACTTTTCTTATCACATCTCCATCTTCTGTGTTCAAAAGAAGAAGACTACCATCCTCCAGCCCCAACGCAATCTGTTTGCCATCATGGCGCCAGGTCACGGCCGTAATTGATGATTCTGGAGAAGTCCACCACAGACGTTGCCAGTTGAGTCGATGAACGTGGAGTTGGCCACCACCTGCAGTAACAAGAGCCAGCAAATCCATTGTAGGGCACCATTGAGCTATAGTTACTGCATCTGCAGCCAATCCACGATCCAGCAGTTGCGTGAAGGCTTCTGGTACTCTCGATTCCATTCAGTCTACTTTTGAAATGCGATCAGAGGCAGTATCCTACCGAAAAAGAGAATTATGAATAAATTGAAGTTTGAAATTACAGGCGATATAGTATTCTAGCTACCTTCCTAATACCTCAACCAGTACGTCCTCCTCCTCAGCCAAGTGTAGTCGGGCAAAAACTGCGTATCACCAGATGCAGCAACGGCAATGTCCTGATCCATAATGTATTTTCCTGCAACTCCCTTGACAGTCTCAGCATCCACAGCATCAATGCGTGCAAATAATTCTGCTTTTGGCATCCTGCGTCCATATACCAACAAACTTCTGCCGATATCCTCCGCACTGCCCGTGGTGCCATCCTGGCTATACAATATGCTCGACTTCAGTTGATTTCTTGCCCTGGCAACATCTGCCTCAGAGACTTTGTAGCACAAGGATGTGATGCCATTCATCACAGACCACGACAAGTCTTCCAGATCACTCTTCTGAGAATCAGCAACAGCATAGACGCCAAATAAACCAGCATCATGGTAATTCGTGTTGAAGGCCATGTATGATTCTGCTAATTCATTGGCAGCAATAAGCTCTGCCAGTTTACTACCAGCATCTTTTCCAGCCCCACTATTCTTATCCCACGCGCCCAACATAGTCTGCATCACCATCAATGGAACTGAGTCCGGATCGGTCCAAGACGCTCCTTTGAAGGCCACCGCCATGTGCACGGTAGATTGGTCGGGATCTCTGATTCTGACATCACTGCCAGTGAAAATTGCAGGGTTGGCCTTGATGAGATCTGCTGCAGTACCAGGGGTGGAGGGTAATTTGGCAAAGGCAGTCTCTGCTGCTTTAACCAATTTCTCATGGTCTACCGCTCCAGCAGCCGCAATGACCATGCGGGGGGCTGTGTAATTGGCAGCGATATAATCTGCCAAGTTTTGACGGGTGATAGATCGTACATTCTCAGCTGGCCCTAAGATTGTCCTTCCCAAGGGGGAATGCTGGAAGGCAGTCGCATGTAAATGATCAAAAATGACCTCCTCTGGCATATTTTCAACTTCCTGCATTTCTCGCAAAATGACATCACGCTCACGTTCGATACTACGCTCGTCCAAGTTGCTGTTCTGGAGGATATCACTCAGAATATCCAGTGCCTTAGGGACATCCTTTTCAAAAACCTTGGCATAATAGCACGTCTGCTCCCTAGATGTGTACGCATTGAGATGACCACCCATGTTCTCGATTTCGACCTCGAGGTCTTTCACACTACGGGACGTTGTTCCTTTAAACGCCATGTGTTCCAAGAAATGAGCGGTTCCATTCGTGGAATCTGTCTCATAACGTGACCCAGCGTCGATCCACACACCGACAGTGGCAGTCTTGGAATGGGGAACATGCTCACTTGCAATACGAAGCCCACTCGGAAGTCGAGTTACCTAGTTGTGGATGGTGTTGGGCAAGGTCAACCAAAGGGTGAGAAGAAGAAACTCGGAGGGTGGACTCACCTTTGTCTCTGGTAGTTGCGCTAAAGCTTGATTCATATTAAGTTGGGCGGCGAAAGGGCTGCCAAATCGTAGAAAAGCAGAATCATTAGCTGGTGCAAGCTCTGCCTGGGCTGCATACTGCCGAAGCTGTTGTAGCACCCGGCTACCTTTACGGCCAATAATACTCATGTCTATTCTGTCGAGTCTAAAAGGAAGCACAAGTTGAAAATGATATTGATGGCGTGATCAACCCTCGACTATCCAAGCTGAGAATGAACTCAGGACCGCCAATTATACCAGTACTTATGTTGTATTACCCTGCAATTTTATAAATGGAGAATTACCTCACCATTTATAGTGAGCCAGCTGGCATAGAATCTGTGATAGCGACGTCGACGGTGTTCGACAATTTCGGGTTTGATAACACACAAGGTTAATAATTTCTGAACTTTAGAGTCAATTGCAGCACTTACTGAGCGCATAGTGAACTCTATTCACTTTTAAACCCGTTGAATTTCTACATGTCAGCTGCACTTCTTGCTTCGAGTGTGGAGTCTTTAAGCAATACAGCTTCAGTGAAGCAGACCCCAAATGCCATCTTTGAAGGGGTTCCAAGGACAATTTACGACGACGCAGATCCTAAGACTTACCTCGGGCAACTTGGAGAGGAGAAGGTCATGATCAACTCACAGGGCTTGAAGCTCCGCTCCTACTTCTGGCCAGCTCCTGGTCAGCCTAAAGCTGCCATTCTCTTTATACATGGCCATGGTGCACACATCTTCTTTGAGATATTGAGGTTAGAAAATAAAGGGGAAGTGCCAGCTTACAGTAACTCTTGGGTCGAGAGGTGGAACGCCTCCGGCATCAGCGTCTGCGGCCTTGATCTTCAAGGTTGCGGCAGATCAGAGGGGGCACGGGGTCTTCGCATCTTTGTAGAGCAGTTTGAGGATTACATCAGTGACAACATACAACTTGCAAGGTCTCTCAAGGACCAACCAGGGTTTGCCGGCGTACCACTGTTCGTTTCTGGCATATCAATGGGAGGCAACATCGCCCTCAACTGTGCACTACAAGGGTACCTTGAAGGTTTGTTCAAAGGTGCTGCTCTGCTTGCACCAATGCTAAGTTTAGAGAAGGTCGCTAGAAAGGGTTTGAATCCTTATTTGCGACCATTATCTACGCTTTTGTCTTATGTCCTTCCCACGGCAGCCATCGTCGCCACTGATCGCAACACCTTGTACCCAGCTATCCAAGCGATGTGGGATGCTGATCCCCTTGTGTATCATGGGAAAACGAGGGTCAGAAATGCTAATGAGTACTTGAGAATAACAGAACAAGTCATGAGCACTTTGGAGAATGTTTCCTTTCCCTTTATTGTGTTCCATTCCGAAAATGACACCATGTGCGACTGTGATGGCTCCAAGGAGCTCTTCAAACGAGCATCTACCAAGGACAAGACGTTGAGGTTGGTGAATAAGATGTGGCATGTCTTAGTGAGGGAAGAAGGAAATGAAATTGTGCATAAGGATATTACAGATTGGGTATTGCACAGGGTGTGAAATTTGAAGATATGTTATTTGTAATTTACGTGTTCTCTCAACACATTTTTATACACAACAGCGGTCCCAGAAGAAAGTGCCCAATTAAAAATCCGCATGCAAGACTCGTACAAGAGATTGACATGTAACAGAAGATCGACACAACGGGCACTCTGGTTTGTGAGAGCACCACTCAGCAATGCATGACCAACAGAATACATGACCACAAGGAGATGCTGTGGGTGCTACTCTCACAGAGAGACATAGTGGACATTTACGTCCACGCTCATCAGTGAGTGCGGAGGCTATGGTCGGCACATCCTCCTGGGCACGCGTGCCATCTTCCCTGAGAACAAGAGGCCCATTGGTTTTGGGAGACTGAGCTTGTTGTCTGTCGTCTTTCCAAGGGGACGCGCCTAAAAGGTGCTGTCTGAAGGCCCACAATGTGAATCTGACACCAAACTGCCCCAACAACAACCATCCCAGAATGCTATAAGCAGGAGTGGCAGCATCACCCAACTCTCCCCGACCTCGTCCTATAAAGCTGTACTTGACACCAGTAACTCGCTTGGACAGCTGATAATACACTCCAAAGATATAAAAGAGGGCGAGATGAAATCTAAGAAGCTCTGAACTGTGTCTATGAAGAAATTGCAGTCCCCCAATTAACGAGGGAGAATGACTCAAGTATCCCTGTATCCACTGCCGCCAGGCTGATACATGAATGACGGCACTCGATCGCCACGTTTGGACGATCTCGTCCTCAGTTTCTACCGCTGTCGATACCTTATCTGCTATGTAAGGTCCTATCGCTTGGAGAAGGACGAGGACCCCTCTTCTAGCTGTGCCTAAGGGGATGCCTGATCTGCCTGCTACCTCTAAGATTTCTACATATTCTTCACCTAGAGTTTGAAGCCCAGAGCCTGTTGTAAGGCCATGGTACAGCAGCTCAGATATAAGCCTAGTTTCTGCAGCCCAGTTCAGGGCGGCGCGAGGGCCCAGAAGTCTTCTGACGGCATCGTGGCACGACTCCGTGAGCTGTTGCAAGTAGAGCTCGTCCTGCAAATCGATAATGGGGGTGTGTCAGTAATTTCTCGATAAAAGTTTGAAAGCAATTAATAATGGCACCTTCTGCTGCGCTCGTATGACGCTCGGCTGAGCTGCAAGTGGGAATTTTGGGATTCCTCTCACTTTAAGTGAACTGTTGGAACTGCTTGCCGCTCCTGTTCCGGCCATGGAACTTAGAAAATTCGAACATCAATACGGAAAGTAAAGGAAACATTCGCAAAGGGTCGTTCATACTTGTCATACTTGTACAAGTGCATACCTATGCCGAGACCATTTTTTGCTTGGAGGTTAGTGAGAATTTTAAAGGTAATTCATAGTTGTTTGTCCCGCAGTTTACAACAGTTCTGCATAGAACCAAATGCCGAAATGAAAGCATTCGTTTCTCACCATTAGTTTGCAATCTATGCTCATCACCTTGAGCCAAGCTAGCAGGCTTAGAGTGCTCTCTTGGTTGGCAAAACCCTCAAGTCGAGGCCATGCTTTCAGATCCAGTCGCTTCTATTCCACAAAAAGTGACGATACAGTAGTCACACTCATTTCAACCGCTCCACAGGCCACCGCCGCTCTCGCTCATTTTTTTGCGTCACAGCTAAATCCATGTGATTGCTACCTCCTGTATGGTGGAGTAGGAGCAGGAAAAACATTTTTTAGCAGGTCATTTATCAGGGCAGCAGCACTAGATCCAGAACTCCCAGTCCCTTCACCAACCTTCCTCCTCCTCAACACATATGAAGATCATGGGGCCCCACCTATCCACCATTTCGACCTCTATAGACTTGAGGAGTCTCACGATTTGGTCAGGCTGGACCTGCATACCTCCTTTCAATCAGCAGTGTCGCTCATCGAATGGCCAGAAAGGTTGAAAAATTCACCAGTGCATCCAAAGGACCCAGTTTCATTGAGGCTGTCCCTGATGAGAAGGGATGAACAAGTGAAGTTGACAGAATGCAAAGACATCGTTTCCCCTCCAACAACAGACGACGAGGCTCATTGGGACACTGGCGATGCATGCTGGAGGCGAATAGATATTGAATATAAGAATGGCCATTGGGGTCCAAGGATAGACTCGTTACTTTCGATACTCACTCTGACAGATAAAGGGAAACACTATGGATTATATGTTCTCTAAAATCATTATCCTATCATCTTCATGCAGTTCAAACACATATCAAATTCAAAAAAAAAATGTAGAGAGGTGTGTGTATGAGTGTGTAACTAACTCACGGTCCTGCCATATGCAACCGAAGCTATGTACAAGTTCTTTCCCCACTTCTCCTTGACATGCGTCGAAGGAAAGGCTGAAGTCCTCAGAGTTTCCTGCGTCTCGTCCATCGGTCTTCTCTTGGGTACGCTCAGTACGAATGCAGCTTGATCAGGTGTGGCGGCACATGATGTAATCCTAAATCCATTATCCCATCGTCTATGAATACCTTCACTAGGGTACTGGAAATCTAATTCTACACACTGATCCACATAGCCTGCATTTCTGGACATGACTACCGCCCAACGGGCGTGGGAGGTGGCCATCGACGTCACAAAAAATCCTTCCTTCCACTTTTTATTAATCCACTTGAATGGAAAAGAATCACTAACCTTGTAACTCTGTTGAGTGTAGGGAGTTCCCTTGGACATGACCACCAGACTGGAACCATTTGCAGACCCTGCCATGGACGTGATGTAGTAGCCTTCCTCCCATTTCTCCATTATCCATTCTTTCGGCAGGAATGACTGGGAGAGCTCATAAACCTGATGACTGAATCCAGTGCCAGCATCCATGATGAGACCCCAGAGATCTTGGCAACATGCAACAGAAGAAATGAACAAACCATCATCATTTCCCTTCTCGACGTGCTGCTGTACTCTGTTATTGGCCACATTATAATGATACCTCTGCTTCATTGGTCTATGTGCATTGTACACAGTTATCCATTGAGTGGCAGGAAGGCCTAGTCTCACTCTCTTTTTTGGAGTAGGCAATTCTAACTCATCATTGTCCCCTCCTGCTGCATCTGCCTGCGTGCTTCTAGTACGCTTTTGTCCTACTTTAGCTGGGACCTCTGTGGTTTGGATGGGGCGGGTGGGTCCAGAGGGACCACATAGAGGCTCAAAAAGAGCCATCAATGCTGAATACTTGGGCACCTCATCAAACTTGAGGTTGACTACAGCCTCTGTGAATTGGCGGAAAGGTTGAGGAGTATAGCGACACAGTAGCTCAGGGGATGTTGCCATCTTCTTTTTGCACACCAGGAAGCCCTTATTATCACCCTGGTACCCCTGCCATGGCAATCGTCCTCTGAGAAGGAAGAGCAGCGTGTATGCTAGGCTCTCCAAGTCATCTCTACGGGATGCCGTTCGGCCCAAATGAGCATGTACACTTGCATAACGAACAGTACCTCTAAACACATCAGGGCGCTGATCATATTCTACATGCGTGGCGCAGACGCTATCTTTCCAGCGCGTGGCAAGACCCAAATCTACCAGCCACAACTTCTTGTCATTTGTTGTGCCAGCAGCTCCCAACAAAAAGTTCTCAGGTTTGACATCCCCATGAACAAAGCCCTTGCTGTGAAGGCGCTCCAGAATGGCTATCGCTTCTCGGGCGATGCAAGCTACCATTTCTTGACTCATAGCTTGACCTCCAGTGTTCCAGACATCCCAAAGCGATGGGCCCAGCATGTCCATGACCATGATGTAATAATCGCCCTGCCGTCCTTTGTAATGAACCTTAGGAACCCCAGGAATATCACCCAAAGCGCCATAGACTGACCATTCATAAGGAGGCCCATAGTTACAGCCTTTGCTAGTGCGGTGCTCGAGCTTCAAGGCCACAGCAGCGGCGTTGGCTCCGCTGTTTGTTGCCTTGTCCTTGGCTGCACTCTGTGGCGTCCTTTTACCCATGTACACCTGACCAAATCCTCCTTTTCCAAGCTTTTTATCTACTATGTACATAGGGCTGCCTCCAACTTGCACCTGGTGACGAGGGTTGGAGGAGTGAGATTTTTAAAATGTCATTACTCTTAGACGCTCTCCTTTCCGTGCAATTTGTACTTACCTTGTCTGGTATAGGAGCCTGGGCAGCCTCTTCAGCCTTATTATCTTTTTTATCGTCGGCCATGGCACCTCGATGTCTTGACACACGTTGTTAGGGCCGTCCTCCAGGCTGATGCTACCTTATGTCACCGAGAAAACTTCTCTTACAGGATACTTTACTTGTCTGTGCAACAAAGAAGACAAACCCGTTTTATTCTAGAAGACAAAGAAAAGAATCGTCCTCTCGAGCTGCTTGCCACACTCTAACGGCAACCTTTACTGGTAGCGAGAGCGCCTAATAATCAGTGATGCCAATATAAATGATTAGCACATTGAGTTTTTTGAGGTGTTTGGGAGCTATGGCTGATCTGCGACGTCGCCTTGTGTGAAGCTTCCAAAAGTGGGCTAGAAATGCTGATGCCGAAATATTGATCCGAATATAAACACATATAAAGTAAGTGCACGTAGGCTTCTGTCACCGTCAATGTTGAAGGTTTACCGTTCGGTGCAGTAGATCATTCACAATGTCAAGCAATACATTTGGAAACAATTCTCTGTATGAGGACGGCTCTGCACTTGCAATAGTGCTGGGTTGGGGTGTCAATGAAGATTTCCAGCTCGGCCTTGACTCGAAAGAGAATGTATTCACACCAAAAGTGGTAGAAGCTCTCCTTGGCAAGTGCCTGCGGCGACGAACTCTTGGAAAAGCACCGTTGGTTGCAGGGTCAAGGAACACCTTGGCAGTCACAAGTGATGGAGATGTCTTTTCTTGGGGTTGGAATGATCGCGCAACATTAGGACAGGGGCATCGCCAGTTGGAGAAGAAACCACGGCGAGTTGCTGCATTGCGTGAGTACAAGATTGAGCAGGTGGCATTGGGCGGTTGGCATTGCTTGGCGGTAGATGATAAGGGACAGATTTTTTCATGGGGTGGAAATGAGTATGGCCAATGTGCCCTCCCCAGTGACCTCAGGGATGTACAGACTCCACAGCCGATACTGAGCCACTTACAGGTGGAGCAAGTCGCTTGTGGAGGAATGTCGTCTCTTGCGCTGACCGTCGATGGTCAGCTTTGGATGTGGGGAGAGCCGTGGGGTGACTTTAGTCTATCAGTCGACAGATCTCCACGAAGAATAGATAACAATCACCAGTTTGTGAGGATAGTCAGCGGTGCCTTCCACCATTTAGCAGTCGACCGACACGGAAGAGTCTTCAGTTGGGGCATCAATGATTTTGGTCAGCTTGGAATAGGGACGACAAACTATGCAACTGAGCCAGAGAAAGTTGTGGACTTAGATGATGTATGTATAGTAGACATTGCTGCAGGGGGTTGGCATTCTGTGGCGATCACTGACAGTGGGGAGGTGTATGTGTGGGGCCGTGGCGAGTATGGTAGACTAGGGCTGGGTGACAAAAGCGGGAGCAGTAAATTGAGGCCGCAGAAATTAAAAGGTTTAGAGGGGCATAGAGTTATAGAAGCAAGCTGTGGAGGCACTCATAGCATGGTCGTGACCGATGAGGGAAAGGTATTCACCTGGGTACGTGGAGAGTGCCATATGTGTTCGACGATTTTTTTTTCTCCTGAGTACTGATCTATTTATTTTATCTTTGTAGAAAGAACCTACAACTTATTGACTCCCCTTTTTTGTTGCAGGGCCGTGGTGCATTTGGTAGACAAGGCACTGGGAATGAAAAAGATTGTTTGTCACCCATCGAGGTCAAGCTCCCTGGTGGACCCGAGCGTTGGCACGTTCTGTCAGCTGCCGCGGGAGGAAGGCACTCTCTCATTCTGGCAGTGCCAGATAATGATCTGCCAGACAAGGCCGTCGCCCAAAAATCGTGGTCGTTGAAAGGGACATCGGAGGAGGGAGCCTCTCCCATCCCCAGCATACGACCGACCAACTCCACTCTCAATGGCGGATCTGAGGGAGACAGTTCATTGCTACATTTTGAGGAGGAAGGTGACGCGTCGGAGGATGATGGATTAGATGAGGACGAAGACGAGGATGAGCCTCTGACTCCTACTGGTACCAGGAGTCAGCGGATAGGGAGCAATGGCAGGCCACCATCGAGGCTGGGAACGCCGCTGATGAACCCTTCAAGATCCCAGGATTTGAGGGAGTTGTCAGGTTTGACGGCATTAGGGTTAAGAGATCATACACCAAGTGATAATCCTTGAAAAACGTCAAACTCTAATGGTTGACACAGAAAACTATGCCCCACATTTCAAGTCTTGCCATCCCTCTGCTTCCATATCAACTTCGTCTGCATTGGGCCATTGTGAATCAAAGTGACGTACATACACGACTGTATTTGCCCTGGTAAACCCTTGACAATCTAATCTTAGTAATTAAATAGTGTCACGCTAGGAACTGGTGTTCAACGGGAATCTTGCTTCTCATGAAAACGGTGTCAGGATAGCATGGATTGGAAAAGCTACGTCATTAGCTTTGCGAGTTTATTAGCAGGAGCTTCACTAGTACATTCTATCTTCAAACCTGATCTGGTAAGTAGTTAAATTCATAAGGTTTAGCCTTCGCATCTCACTTTCCCTGCCAACTGTAGAGATTACCTCCAACAGCACTTGAAGACTCAGCTGAGACTGAGAGGGCATGAGCACAGTTATTTATAACAACAAAGTTACTAAGAACATAACATTACTCATCTTATCAAATACAGACAATGTTTCAAGGTTCAGTGACTATCTCTTCTTTATCTTTGCTCTATCTTTCTCTTCCCTTTGCCCGACATATCAATCGTACTTTGGGTCTCCGTAATCGTCTCTGAAATATCCTCAATGCCCTCGATCAGACAGCTTGGGCATGTCCATGCAACACACCCTCTCTTCCTTCTACCCTCCTTGGCTTCAATGCAGTGCACATGGGATCTCACTATGACAGCACGTCCTTTTTTCCTGCAATCTGTGCAGTCAGTGACGCCATGGCCTTCGATAAATGGTTTTTCACAGTAGATGCAAATTTCAGGCATCTCTCCTTCCGATATGGGGCTTGAACGTCCGCTTGCTGTCAGTATCACCGTAGTACTATCCATGCGGACAGGGAACACTGGATCAGGAGTCAAAATCTGCTCTGGACTTTCTTCCTTTGGAGGGGTATCTGCACCTTTGCTGTGTTGCTTCCTCTTCATTGTGCTACTACTCTTTAGACCCAAAGAACTGCCAAAAGTGCCAGCCAATGTCAGTCTCAGTGTCTTGGAAACCTCACCAACCATCTTCTCCATTGTCACTCTGTTCTGTTTAATACGAGCCGCCCTACCCTTTTCATACTCTGTCAACTCCATTGGCAGCGGAGGTGTCGATTGTCCTCTCTGTTGTTGCTGCTGAGCCGTCAGGACCCTCTGCTGTGCCGCGTGTAGGGCTTTACGCGCAATTGAAACATCCCGCTTCCACTCATTTACTGGGCTCAGTAGAATTATTCTCTCGTCGTGCTGCCAGAGTTTATGCATGCCTACTTCTCCGTCCAAGTAGCATATGGTATGCTCTGTAGCTACCGGATCATAGTGCGCAATGATGCCCTCATAAAAAGTCTGGTCTCCATCCCACCAGACCTTGACCCTTGCACCGACAGCCATCTCTTTACAAACAGCCAACTGAGCTCCACTGTGCCCAGATAGGGCAGACGCTCTCATCCGTTGATTCAGACATTCATACCTCCGCTGTCCCAGTATCAGATTCATACACGTTTTGCAACTACCACAGCGCACCTTCAAATTCACAGATGCCGCAGCACTTGCTGCTCTCGTTCGTCTCATGCGTTCTACTCTGTCACCTTGTTCCGCATTCTTCAGGGCCAGACTGTCCTTGGCATCTTCAATAGCTTGCCGGAGATCTTCAGAGTATCGGAAATCTTTTCTTTTCATAGCATTGTGAGCCTCCTTCTCCTTGGTAGACAACACCGCGTCAAATGGTAGGACAGCTTCTGGAGGATGCCAAGCACCTACTTTGCTTCCCAGAGGAAGATAGCAGACAAAGACCCTGAGATCTGCTCCACTCTCTTCCATGGGCTTGGCGCCATCTTTTCCTGGCAGCGAAGCCGCGCGTTGCTTGTCGGTCAATGCTTCGGTAGGGAGATCGTCGAGATGCTTGCCAGCCGGAAGTTGAAGAGGGTTCCATACCTCCCCTGGCCACCAAACATTCGATATATCGTCATGCGCCCACACCAAATCTCCCACCAGATCTTCATCTTGCAACAGATCAGGATACCTGGTTATTTCTGTCGTACCTGGAAGCTGTTCTCCCGATCGTCTCCGTATGATGTCTTTGATGTTCTCAGCATCCCATCCTCGCTCTTGTAGCCTATTCAAGTAGGAGTTTAATTCTGCTTGTGTAGCCTTCCGACCTACTTTTGTAATGAAGTCTCCAAGAGGTATGAATCTGGTGACTACAGGGCTGTCGCTCATATACTCCACAGCGAAACTACCAATGTTCCTGATATACCACCCCGCTTTGGGCCACGACTCCTTATCCCACTTGCTTGCCACCCGTCTAGCAGAAGGAAGCACACCACGCTCTGATTTTTTCAGCACCTTGTATTGAAACATTTGTAGACGATCCTCCTCGCTGTAATCACCACCCTCAGTCTCTTCCAAAACTTCATTACTCACTTTGAGTGAAAACACAGTCACTTCGTCCAACTCCTCCATGCTCTGCCCGTCCTCCAGGGCTTTCAACGTTTTATTGTTGGTATCACTGCCATCCATAATATAAGAGAAGAAGACTGGTTCTGTCAGATCATCATACCGCTCAAGAGAATCTTTGCTTGGGTAGCTCGCACGGCCACCATCCTCTTCCCCAGGCTCCAAATCTTCAAGTAGGTCGTCCATTCGTTTATTGTTGAGGGCATGATGAAATTTGAACGTGAATGGATTGTGAAAACGCTCCCCCAGCCACTCAGCGACAGGAACAGTGACAGCATTTCCAAGAAGATCCCAACGTTTGGCCAGCGCCTTGTCCGCATCTATGTCCTTTGCCCTCGGAAGGCGATGCCCCCCCAAGCCTGGCTGCTGAATGGGCCAGCAAGGACTGGTATACCCCTCTGGGAGTCCCTGGAGCCTCTCAGCGTCTTCAACTCTGAGCATGCCGTGATCGCCATTTCTAAGGAACAGATAGATCTTATCGTTAGAAGTCGTGAACGTAGGAACCACATCCCCAGGGGGTTGACTGACTGCATTTCCCATGTCCAGAGCGAATGAAATGGTGTCGCAGCTCTTCATTTCGTTCATCGATGCCATGTGGCAGTGGTAGCAACACATCGTGCTACCAAGAGTGTTTTTGCAACCTCCAGTGCAGGGGTTTGGACCTTGAGCGAGCAAAATGTCTCGAGGGTCGCCGTTCCTGCAGGCAACAACAAAGACTCTTCGCCGTCTATTTGGAAGTCCAAAACCAGCGGAGGAGATGCACCGGTAGGCCCAATTATATCCGAGGCCAATGAGCTGTCGCCCAATGTACCGCATCAACGGAGGGTCCTGGCCGTGACGATCGAGGATTGCTTCCACGTTCTCCAACAAGACATTTTGCACTCCTCTGCCCACCTCTATGGCCTTCTTCAGCAGCCTGAAGACGTGTCTGATCATTCCCGTGGAAGGACCATGCAGACCCCGTCGCAGTCCAGCACGTGAAACATCAATGCAAGGGAATCCTGCAGCCACAAGTTCGGTGTCTGGGGGCAATGACTCAAGACTCACAATGTCCTCTGCGATTCTCACGCCGGGGAACGTTTCCTTCAGGACCTGCCTTGCACCGGCATCAGCTTCACACAAGAGTATCACTTCATGGCCGGCCTGCAGAAAGAGATTAAGATTGCATTGTCACCAACCCAAAACTGTTTCGATCTTCGGAAGGAGTTCTCACCTTTTCAAGGCCAACATCTAAACCCCCTGCACCAGAGAACAGGGAAACAAATTTCATTGCTGATCAGCAGATCCCTTATGCAAATCGGCATCCGATTCTTTGGCACATTAATTCAAGGGGTTCTTAGTTTCGTTGAAAGTGCAGTGAAGTGTGCCATCGACCATTTGACGGGATAAAAATCGTACCTTTGATTGGATTCAGTCGGGGAAAAAAATCTGGTCTGCAAGAAAGAAAGATCGCCACCTCGTGTAGGATGAACCAAAAATTGAGTTTGGACGTGTATGGTGCTCGGTCCAAATATTTTTAAAAGGTAGAATGCACAGCAAATGTTGATGTCAACCATGTTTTAAGACAAGTTATACCGTTTCGGAGAACGATCAATTCTCACTTGTGTACACTGTTTTGCCATTACAATGAGCATTGACGAGCCTCAGCTAGCAGAGCTACTAACTTCAGCCTTAAATGCTCCTGATAGTGCGTTACAGGGGTCAGACAGTGGTCCTCTACCCGATGCTCAGGGAGCGGCAACGGTTGCGAGTGTCGCGGAGATAGTTTTTGAGAATCAACAAATCAATCCATCATCGATATCAGAAGGTGTAGCTTCTGCTGGAATCCCTCAACCAGTCGTGGACGAGTTTTTCCCAAGTAATGTGGAGGAGGCACCGGCCAGTGTGGCCGGTGGTTTTCAAGGAGAAACGGATGGAGGACAGATGTTAACAGATACTAGATGGGGAACATCTGATGGGTATGGCGATCTTCATGTTCCGATGGAGGTACAGCCAATGACAGCTAGTGCTGAATACAATGGCTGTCATAAAAGAAAGAACTCCTTGGAAGATGAGACTGATGCCAAGAGACCAGAAGCAGACCTCAACAGAGTCTCCTCTGAATTAGCAATGATGATAGGGGGAGCAGAGATGGGAGCTTGCGACAGCAGTGCAGTTCCTTTTGTACCAGTGGCTGGTCATACTAGCAGAGAAGAGGTGAACCGTCCAACTGATGCAGATATTCTGGCGTACCAGAATGCTATACTGCAAGAGGAAGCAAGGAATAGGCCTTTGATAGGGAGAAAGGAATCATTAGAAGCCTTGGATGAAGAATACAAATCTGGAGCTGACGTTTTCCGCTCAAAAATAGCTTCATTGAAGGAAACATATGGCGCTGTCAGGCGCGCCCGAGGTGATGGCAACTGCTTTTTTAGGTCCTTCCTGTTTGCATACTTGGAAGACCTTTTAGTCACTGAAGACGAGGTTGAGAGAGATAGAATTATTCGTGCATTGCATACTCAAAAAGTTCTCCTGCAGAAGGCAGGGTATGACGATATCGTGGTCGACACGCCCTTGGATACGTTACTAGGCATGCTCCACCGCATAGCTTCCCCCTCAGATCCAATGTCCATTCAAGCCTTGGAGGATGATATAAGAGCAGAAGATGTTTCAAACTATATCATCTTCTTATTGCGAATCATTACTTCTGGAGAGGTTGGCAGAAGAGCAGAGTTTTTTGCCCCTTTCATACTTGGCTTGGCTGACATGGACGTCGACGAGTTCTGTAAGAGATGTATTGATCCAATGGGGGAAGAAAGTGATCACGTGCACTTGGTAGCATTGTCAGATGCATTAGGTGTACCTATTAGAGTGGTGTATCTGGACAGATCGATGGGGGCGTTGGTGTCTCACACAGAGGGGGATGAAGTCAAAGTGGACACACACGATTTCATACCAGAGTCGTGTGCACCAGGAACTCAGCCGAGAATCCACTTGCTATATCGACCAGGTCACTATGATGTGCTTTATAAGCGATAAAGGATGATACTTGATACGTATTTATACAGATATACTTTGAAAAATGTTTTGACTGTGATGTATGTATGTTAATGTATTACAGGCATGTTTTTCCCCGCGCATGATATTTCTAGCATACTAAAAGCCCTGGCTTGCGATACCAGCAGCATGGTATTATTATCCATGCCCCACTCAAATCAACTCTTAATTGTGCCTATACTTTTTTTTTATATACACCACCTTCTGTTTTTAATGTGCAAGAAGAACATTAATCTCCCTTGCGGCGGAAGCTGCATCCCTCACTCAAGCGAGCCTTGCCTCCTGTTGGGACGCAAAGTACTGCTCTGCAGCTTGGGCACTCTACAACAGATTGGGAGTGGCTAAATACAGTGGTGATGGTGAAGCAGCCCTGGCACTTCACATCCATGAAGTAAGAGTTTGGACTAGCTACTAGCCGCTTAAGCTTGTGACTCCGCTTTTCCAATTCTGCTGGCGGGTGGAGAAGATCGATATCGCACGAGAGCACCTACAAGGTACAACAAGTTATATTAGTAAAGACTATGTGTTGTCTAAAGATCTCAAATAAGCTGCAC
The DNA here is from genome assembly GCA_019693495.1 of Axilococcus clingmanii. Classification (NCBI taxonomy): domain Eukaryota; kingdom Viridiplantae; phylum Chlorophyta; class Chlorophyceae; order Chlamydomonadales; family Chlorococcaceae; genus Axilococcus; species Axilococcus clingmanii. The sequence continues at coordinate 241,456 of JAAMXV010000419.1, forward strand.
AAAAGGAAGTAGCCTCCAATAGAGATGCACCCAGGAGCGTTTCTGCTGTGATGTGGTATGCTTGTACTCCACAAATAAATCAGTTAAATATCAATTTGATATTGAGATTTACTGAAGCGAATAGAAATTTCTATCGCCAACATTCCCTACTTCGGCCATATGATGCGGGTGATGGTCGCTTGAACAACTACGTAAGGCTTTAGTAAACAGCCAGACAAATTTAGCGATATTCAAGACCTTCATCTCCGCAGCAGCCGCCTTATAGGTCTTTCCCAGACTTGGCAAATGCATCATCACTTAATTGCAGAAGTCTTCTGTCAACAGCCCAAAGATAATACGCACCATACTGACTAAATTTCCCTCGAACGTTACTAGCCCACCAATTATTTTGAAAGAGGGAGTTAATAGCGATTTCTTTGCATTTATAGACTTTGCACAGCCGAATTGCGAAGGGGCTCTCCTGCTTTCGTCCCCGGAGCTCTGACTGCCCCACTTTTCTACATTTTGTTCTTACATTGCAGGACGGTTGGCTGCCTCTTGCAGCCCCTCATTCCCTAACAAAACCTGTGCAGCTATAGACTTATCATACTTTTGCCTTCTCCTGTCTTCAAAGACATGAAATCCTTCTGTCTTTTCCAAATCTAACTGGGTTACTCTGTTGCCTTGCAGCTTGAGCGTCTTCAACGCTGTGCACCCTGTAAACAGAACCGCGGGTACACCTGTTATGCGATTGTTTTCTAGATTCAAAATTTGTAAACACTTAAGATTTTGAAATGTTTCTGGAATACTTTCAATTTTATTATTTGAAGCGTTAAAGTCTTTCAGTGAAGAATGTACACTCCATGAGTCAGGGAGTCGGGTAAGGCTGTTATGACATAACGACAGCTGCGTTAAGCTCGTCATTTCCGCAAGAGATGGAGGGAGTGCAGCGAGTTGGTTGTAACTGCAATTCAGTTGTTCCAGCCTCTGCAAAGTCCCAATAGAGTCTGGCAATGACGACAGTTTGTTATGGTCCACAGCCAAAACTTTGAGTGCTGTAAAGCCCTCCAAACTTGGCAAAATTGAAAATGCATTTCTGCCAAGGTAGAGCCTTTGACAAGTATCTGCTTCTAAATGAGGAAGACTGGATAGCAAGTTGTTAGTCAAGTCTAAAGTTCGCAGCCTTGCGACTTGCTTGACTGAGTCTGGGAGCTCCTGCGTTGAGGAGAGGAAAGTTGAACCTAAAGGAACTCGATGATTGGCGCTAATCACGATAATTAAACAATTGATGTTCTCTGCATTCAAGAGTGAGGCTACCTTAAGTTTCGCGTCTCTGAGAGATACAATCCCAGTGGATTGCCAGACATTTTGTCTGCTTTTAGCGTTTTCATTGACTCTGTTAAAATCATCATGGTCTGCGCTAAAGCATTGACCCATAGATACTTAATGCGTCGATGAGATCGAATGGATTTGAATATTTCTGGGGTTGGAAGATCGAGGGCTGCCTTTTCCCCCCATGTGACAGAGCTGCGCTTGCTCGTCCTTTGGCAAATCCAAGACGCTCGGTGCTTGGATCACATGAGCGAGCAATACCTTGTCAATAACATTTTCCTATGCTGTACACTAATTTGATTGTCCAATATATATTTGGACCGCTTTACAGTACAAGAACGTAGCGTCCTCCTCTAACCCAGAGCTGGCAGAACAAGCCCCTCTTAAACGACCCCGCTAAAAGACTTGTATTCCAGTACGTAATAAATGTTCAATAAGTTTTCTCTTTGTCTCCTAGGAAGGTTCTAGGAGTTTTTACCTACTCACGGATTTGATTTGTTGAGAGCCTT